>JANAVB010021596.1:3350589-3568099 GCA_029216955.1 Iris pallida
TCATGGTACAGCAGATGTGTTATATCTGAAGAATCTTTTACAAGAACTGGGAGAAGCATGATCTAAAACAGCAGATTTGTGATGTGATAACCAATCTGCCGTCCATATTGCTACTAATCATGTATTTCATAAAAGGACAAAACACATTGAAATTGACATACATTTTGTCCGTGATGAGTACACAAAAGGGATGATAAAGTTTCATCATGTGAGGACCGGTGATCAAATAGCTGATATCTTCACGAAGCCACTTTTGAGTCATTGGGTTCAATTTCTGTGTAACAAGCTGGGCATGGTTGACATCTATGCTCCAGCTTGAGGGAGGGTGTTAAGTATTAGTAGTATTGGGCTTTAGTCCCACATTGGTTAGAATAAAAGTGAGGGGTTAGCCTCTCCTAGCCTCTCCTATGCATACGTAACTCTCTCATTAATAGAAATTATTCCATTATTCTACTCTACACGAGTAATAGCATAAGCTTCGGATTCCAATCCAAATCTCGGTGAAGATATAGGATTATATCAGATACGGAATCTTATACTATTCAACCGAATTGGAGTCGTCATATCCGAATCCGGGTTCAGTTTGGATCTATATCAGGTCAGATTATCCTGATCCTATTGCACCCTTACACCTGTGAGCTATCTCCAACATAATCAATGGCCCATTTCTTTGACAGAAAAAAAGGGATTCATATTTAACACTCGTTGATGGCATGTCCATCACTTGTTATGGGCGAGTATGACACTGATTAAGATGTGCGTAAATTGGACAGTTTTTGTTTTGGGCTCATATGGGTCATTTTACACTTGTTGATGATTCGGCATGGGTATTACGTTTAAGCCAAAAAGGACCAGTTTAGATATAAATACAAACAGAGAGCATATTGTTTCTGCAATAAATTAGTAAGAACATAACAAAAAAAGTGGGTAAAGGGTTTGGACTTTTTTTTGGAGAGTACTGATGATTCCACCAAAGACATGATCATTCCTGAAACTTAACGACTAAAAATATTCTTTTTAGCTTTATCTACCAAGTGATTAATGATTTTATGGCTTTTAAATATTTTCTTGTTAGGATGATTATTTTTAGATTAGTGCATGACCTATTACGGTGATTTGTTTATTATGTTCATAATGTGTGTGTGTGTGTCTCTTTGTTGTTTGTACAATGTTGCCCTTGTGTGTACCCTCTGCCTTCAGTTCACGTTCACGTTCACGTCCATGTTCATGTTTCTTAAATTGGCACACGTTTTGTGAGAGCATTTTATTAGCTTATCTAGAATTTATGTTTTGATATGTGTTGTGGAGTATGTATTAATTTAGGAATTAAGTGGCCAGAGTCCATTAACTTCTTATGGTGAGAGAACTTATGATTTGTAAGAAAATAACGAGGGAGGTAGGTTTCGCCATATTGTATTTTTTAAAAATATTTATTGAATGACTCATGATATTTAACCTTCAATAATTCATATATTTTGGCAGTTTCTGGTTTAGCCTATATTGTGCATAAATGAATGCATTACCTCGTCCAGTAGATTGTCATAGTCCAAGAGAGAGACTGAAGGGTTGCTCCTTGGCATGAGCTTAAACTGCATCATAAGGGAGGTAGGTCCTCCACTAATTAGACTTTTAGGTTAACTAGGTCCTCCTTGCAGCTGTTAGTGACCAGCCTTCAAGTTTTATGGTCTACCCCTTTCATGATCACAGTTACCACCAGGAATCTGACATCGACTTGATGGGTTGAAGTTGATACAGTTGACAACATTCTCACTTTCAGCTTATGCTTATACTGTAGTAAAGAGGGTGTTTATGATGGTGAGGGAGTAAAGCGTAAGCGGTCATCATAGGTAGTGGAAGATGAAGTTTTTCTTTGACAAAATATTCCTTCACAATGTGTTTGGCATGCCAGTTTTCTTGTGACATGCCAGTTTTCTTGTGATTCCCTCATCGCGTGGGACAGTTCCACGTTGGTAAAGTGCTTCCGAACGTCTCTAATGTCTTTCTTTGATCGTCTTTGAATTGTTTTTGAGTAATTTCTCAATATTATACTTTACAAAATATATGAGGTTCTTATTGCCCGGAGTTATTCTTGTTCTTTCATTTATGGAGGCAAAAGACATAAATTAAGGCCTCATTTTCTGATGAATGACTTCATGGGCTTATATTGCATCAAAGGTATCGTGAAAACGTGACATCATTACCTGGCATTTCTCTCGTCACATAGCACTTCAAATCAAAGTCAAATTAAACTAATGTAATTGTTTCCTTGGGGCCAATCTGGGTTTTGGAAAATGTTAGTTGGTATCAAAATTTTATCGTCTCATGTACTGTTAATTAATAGTGGACCAGTTGTACAGTTTCCTAAAATCGGTAGCTTTCAATGTGCAATATTTCAATTTTTACTAGCCAATATTGCAACTTTTGGTTTGCGATCTCATTGAATGACATTCTTTATTGTTTTACTCTTAACAGCTGAAACTTTTTGGGTGCCGGTGGATCGACAAGGTGCTTTACAACTGGAGGTGTTTGGGTACTGCTGGCTTCAAACATACCGAGATATCCTACACAAGTTTTCCTGGTTTACTATAAACTGTTCATATGTTATGTTGTAGTTGCAGTTAGTCCTTAAAAGTGTTCATATGTTATGTTGTAGTTGCAGTTAGTCCTTAAAAGGGAACATGCTGAGGAACTGGCGACTGTTTTGGGGACCTATCAAATGTCCCTCAACTAAGAAAACTATACAGCTTATTTCCTTTGAATATTGACTTCCAAAGTTTGATAGAATTTTGCCCCTTACAAAGTATAGCACTGATTGTATATTCTAATGAAATAGGGATGGTGTTTGTGTAAGATGATAGTGTTTTTTTTGTGCCTTGTGTGATATGTGTACTGTGCGTGTTGGTTGCAAAGGGGGTTATGTGATATTATGATTGCTATCATCTTGTACATTTAGGCCTGGTTTTGAGATTGTTGCTGCTTTTCAAAAAGCTGCAACTGAAGCTTTGCTAGCATCCTCTCAAACGCTTCCGCCTCAAAACTGAACTGGCTTTGAGGCTTTCCAAAAGTTTTTTTTGCTAATAAGCTATTGTCAAACAGGTTTTGGGACTGCTTTCCAAAGCAATAAGCAGAACCAGCCATGAGTCCGGTTGATTTGCAGTGTTCCTCCTGGAGATGCTATCTTGGATGAAACGGGAACTTGATAGTTTATATAAGATGTATACATATGCTTCGCTGTGCTCTAGTTAACAGTAAACTGCGCTACCGCAAAGGCACGAGACCCAACACCAATAGACAACACAACCTTGTGCATTTTCACTCGCAAAAGTCTGGCTCAGAATACACGAAAGTGAAGTGATTCTACAAGAAGAAAAAGCTAGACTAATAGTTCATAGTTTTAAGTAGCTCAAATACATAGCAGCAGTAAAACAATTGATGAATTTGTTAAAGGCCAATAATAGATGCCGAAGAAAGGGCCACAAAAATCTCCCAGGCTTTCAGGCATCAAATTGTTCTACGAATAAGCTCATGGCGACTTGTTGCCAGGCATGATAAAGTTCATGCTAGATGCCATGTCGATGCAGAGTCTAGTTTGTACTACCAATTGCACATCACTTCCAGAGCAGCATAGTGCATTATGAGAATCTTGCAACGGAGTTGTGTAGCAATCATTCTGCAAGTGTCCGCTTTGAGGTACTGATATAGAGAACTGCATCAAAAAGGAGAGATTTGAGAAAAAGGTCAAAGACACGACTCGAAATGTAGCAAATAAAAAACAATATAGAGCGTCACCATTATTTCCTCTGATAAATGCATCACCATACTTGTTCTTCAGCTGACCATTGACATACTCTTCGGTCTGCTCCATTGCTATGTTCATATACCCATCAAGACAAGCTAGAATACCTGTGTATGTAGTTACAAAAAAAGAATGGGAGGATTTATGAAATGTCCAAAAACTAAAAAAGTTTTATGTAAAACCCACCGCTAAAAAAATTTTCATCGCGTGCCCAGAATTAGAGAAACTTATCCAAAGCGGGTTCCAAATGATCATTTTGCCCTTCCTTTTAATTTATTGAAAACACCCACGAAACTGCTCTTAAAAGAAACGTTTCGATACTTCTTCTTCTTCCATACGCTGCTCACTTTCGAATCTAGGTTTTCTCCTCAAAAATCTTCAAAAACTCGTCGGAAAATTTCGGAAAGACCGGGACAAACGGCAAAAGTGCTAAAACGGAGGTCTAAACATCATTTTTTTGCGATTCTAAAATTTCGGAAGGCCGTCTAACGATGAAGCTGTTACTTTCAGTCTCCTCGACGATACGCTCATTTTGCAACAAACGGGACCTCGTTTCGACCTCTCAGTCAAAAGTTATGGCTCTCCAAAGTTTCAGCTGACCATAAAATGCAGGAGAATGGTCATTCTCCGTGTTAGAACACGAAAAATGTTAATTTCGCATGAGGGTGGTCATTCTCCGTGTTAACACGGAGAATGTCATTCTCCATCTTAATTTACACGGAGAATGACATTCTTCTCCGTGTTACTAACACGGAGAATGGCATTCTCCGTCTTAATTTACACGGAGAATGACTATTCTCCGTGTTAATTTACACGGAGAATGCCATTCTCCGTGTAGTTTATCACGGAGAATGGTCATTTCAGTGTTAAAACACAGGAGAATGACCATTTTCCGTGTTAGAAAAACGGATAATGCAATTCTCCGTGTTAAATAAAACGGAGAATAGCATTCTCCGTGTAATTTAGCACGGAGAATGGTTATTTCAGTGTTAAAACGCAGGAGAATGGCATTCTCCGTTTTAAATAAAACGGAGAATGACGTTCTCCGTGTTAAATAAAACGGAGAATGGTCATTCTCCGTGTTAAATAAAACGGAGAATGGTCATTCTCCGTTTAATTTAGCACGGAGAATGGTCATTTCAGTGTTAAAACGCAGGAGAATGGTCATTCTCCGTTTAATTTAGCACGGAGAATGGCCATTCTCCGTGTTAGAAACACGGAGAATGTCATTCTCCGTTTTAAATAAAACGGAGAATGACATTCTCCGTGTTAATTTACACGGAGAATGATAAATAAAACGGAGAATGGTCATTCTCCGTGTAATTTAGCACGAAGAATGGTCATTTCGGTGTTAAAACGCAGAAGAATGACCATTCTCCGTGTTAGAAACACGGAGAATGTCATTCTCCGTTTTAAATAAAACGGAGAATGGCATTCTCCGTGTTAATTTACACGGAGAATGGTCATTTCCAGTGTTAAAACGTAGGAGAGAGGAATAAAGAGTTTCGTTCTTCTTTCAAAGCGATGATAATTCTTATGGAAAAGAAGAAGAAAGATCTTCTCTCCACAATTGACGTCGATGAAGATGATGATGATGGTGATGATGATGACGAGCGATGATCTGAGTTCGACCGAAGAAAAGTACACCGAACTACGAACGATCTTTGCGATCTCTGCTGAAGATGAGAGCAATGGAATTCAGATTTTCTGTGAAGAAGAAGACGAAAATCGCAATCCAGATCTGAGTTTTTTGAATTCAAATACATATAGATGACCAATTCGCGCGGAGGGGTAGTTTCGGTATTATAAAAATAGCAGTTTCCAGCGGGTGGCATCTAAAAGGGAATCTTGGAATATTTAACGTGAAAATACTTAATTCTGGGCATTTCATAAAACTCATCCAGCGGGTGGACATTTCATAAAAGCTCATCCCGAAATTGGGTTTCTCAGCAATTTCCAGAAAAGAATACTGGACGCATGTGAAATGGTGATAGGGGGATCCAATATATATATTTGACTTAAAACTAGCCCAAAATCCATTCACCAAATCCAGAACTTACAGTGTGTCTAAAGACATACGCAACTTCATTGGTGAATGTAATAGAAAATGGTTCCAAAGACTGAGCAACTAGCCAAAACAATCCCAAGGTGACCTCACAGGAGGTATGACTAGCTAACAACCTTGTGACAGGTGACGAGACAACGGTGTGTTTGATTCAGCAACAAATGTCCGAAATGTGCAATATAAAATGTGGGTTCAATTCACCAAAACCCAAAATTGAAATTGAGAGCGCTCAACCCAAATCTCCAAACTCAAGTTAGAAAACAGGTGCACACCCTTCTTTTTGTTGATTATAAAAGACTTGCATATGCCAACAAATGTGTTCAGAATGCAATCTTAGACACGGAAATAGAGAATGAGAGTCAAGTGGTTTAGACTTTAGATATGCTTGCTTCTTAATCCTTTGCTAGCAATGTTGTCATAACCCAGTCACCCAAGAACATGCATGGGTAATGTGTAAACTTCCACTTTTGGCATGCATACAAGAAACTACAATGTACTAGATCCCAAGAAACCATGGATCCTTCAGGGCATTCAGTGTAAGTCATAGAAGGTCATACCATATAATGCTCGCATACTGTGATTGCTCTTCCAAAAGTAGATAAAATAAGCTACTTTAGCAACACATGATATTAAAAAAAGCTGTCCCGTAGGACGCCTAGTCCCCCTAGGACACAATTATGAACCGTTTAGGCCTGTTTGTGTCCTAGGAGCTAGGCCTCTAGCCCTAGGTGCTAAAAATCTTTAGTGCCGCCTAGGTGGTAGGCTCTTCCTAGACACAGAGCATCTGCTTCGTATTTCCCACCACTGGGTACAGAGACATAACTTGCAAGTCACAGATTGTACAAGAAAATCAAGGTACAAGTAAGACGACCAACACAGACAGCCTCACAGAGAGTCACTACCCACCCAGGAACTTGATATCAGATGATCACAAATTTTTATTATTCATTAATGCAAAGAGGAACCTACAATAAGAGTGAATAGAAATATATAGCTGATAAATCTGATATGTACATTAACCAGCTAACATCCTATAAAACGTACAAGCATCTTGATCATATTGAGAAAAGGGGGAAATTTAATTGATCCATCAAAATTAAATTTTAGAAACTGAGAATTTGATATGTTTTAGTATTTTAATTAATCCATCACAAATTGATCCATCACAACTAGTTTTTTGTTCTTTTGATTTTTTTCTTCTGAAATAAATATAGTATTTTAGTATTTATATAATACTTCAATTAATCTTTGTAATTAAATGCTTTTATGTTATCACATCAATCAAAAAAGGCCCCGGGAAAATATTGTCACAAACTGGATACTCAAGATAGAAACACTATTAAATGCATCAAGTCAAATAAACTTTTTTATTTTATTTTAATATATAGCTCTTGTATTGGAGGACGGTAATTCTGGTGAAGGATACAAATCCGTTGGCATTGTTGGTGATGGAGATGATAATGTGGATGATGATGATTTTTATGGTTTTGTCAATTTTCTATTATTATGAACTTGTGCTATTTTATTGAGTTCTGACAAGCGTTAAACTGTTCGTTTTTATCTTTATGAGTTTATGCACTCCACTCTTCACTATCTTAATGGTGTTATCCAAAAAACTATATTATATAATATGAGTTTGTTTATTTAAAACTATATTATCTGAAAACACCCTTTGAAACTTTATTATTTAAATAAACAATAAAAATGTGTGCCTCACTTCGTTGAAGCCCAAGTCTTGTGCCTAGGCTTCTAGATGCCTGGTGCCTTGAGTGCGCACCTAGACATTTTCAAACACTGCTCAAAGCGGGAAGAATGCAGTCTCAAGATATCCAAGTAACCAATTTGGCGTGAAGTAAAAACTTCTGGAGTAAATTTACTTAGCAAGCAAAATCTCAGGATCCATGCCTATTGAAACATGTGATGGCCCGGTGGGGAGAGGCTATTTTTTCACAATCCAATCTAATGGAGAAAATTGTCACGATTTTCATGGTAATCTCATAATTGATGGTAGACGCATCATTGGTCTAAGTGATGTTACCAAAATGGTCTTATGAAGATGGCATGCACATGATTATCCTTGTAACTTTTGGCATGAAGAGAAACCAAGATATCTTGGGAATTGACATGATTTATCTTCAGAATGCCAAGATTAGTTGACTAAATGCTTAAAAATTACTTCCCATTACTGTCTATTTTTGTCTCCTGCGCATAACTTGGAAATATTCAATTAGAAGGGATTATAGAATGATTTTGGACAGGCATTCTGTAGAAACCTTAGTTACATGGAATTATTGAAAATATGCACTCGACTACTATAGAGGCTGCTAAGTAAGAGAAGAAGGTTAATACTAAATAGGGATTTAGGCAAATCTAACAAGATATTTCTCCTAGTTTCCTTCTTCGTGTCTTCAAAACAAACAACTTTTTTCAAGGTCATATAAGACCATGCCATTTATCTAGAGAGAGCCAGGTTTTCTTCAAGCTAAGAATTACTATTACATTTTCATCATAAAGAGTTCTGTAAGCATATCCCTTTCTTTGTAGGTTACATATATCATACATTTAATAAACATCTCATAAGAGAGAACTATGTTTTTAGTAATAAATGACTTTCTGTTGACAGAATGGTAACAACAATGATCAATTCATCATCATATAAACCATTTTCAATCAAAATCAGTTGTCTGTGAAGCACAGTTCTCGCAATAAATTAAGATTTCAAGTTGATACTAGTTCTTTTAAACTCAGTCCAAACTTATCATCTGAGATGTGCTCGCTTTCCTTTTCAGCACTGTTGAAATATGTAGATTCCAGCCGAGAAGACCAGGAAAAGAAAAAAGATCAAGAATGTCATACCTCTGTTAAGGAGAGGCATTGATTATGACATTAATTAACAACTGCTATTTATCCTATGAGACGTGCTTGCTTTCCTTTTCAACCCCGCTGACATATGTAGATTCCAACCGAGAAGACCATGAAAAGAAGAAGGATCAAGAATGTCATATATTAATTTTTGTGTCCACATAACTGTGATTAATTGTTAACTTCACCGCCTTGCCCCAAGCACTAACAGAACCGGGTATAACATAAGATTGTTGTATGCTGATGCATCTAATTGGTATCCATTGCACGTGTCTCCTTTAATTCCTGATAACTTGTATATATATATATATATATATATATATTGGAGGGAGGGGAGGCATTAAGTGCATAGACCAGCGGGTTCAATAATGGATTTGGGCTATCGTACAAGTATCATAGCACAAACCAGATTAAGAGGCGAAGTATATGCACTATGTACAGCAAAAACAGAAATCAAAATCACAAAGAATTCTAAATTTCAAACTTACAAGCAATTGTTAGAAACATAATTTTGGAATTAATGCGACAAATCTATTAATATATATCACCACTTAAAATTAATTCTTCTACATGCACGACTTTCTAAATTTCTTACTTAAAGATATATGATCACTAATTACATTTCCATGAAAAGAAAAAAGGAAACAAGAATTAGAATGACATGTACTAAGTATATGAAATAAAACTCGAACTAGATAGAAAATGCAACTAAACTAAACTAAAAGATGTGCAGCAATGCTTCCTTTTTGCAAGCTTCCAACTACTCCCTATCCCTCCTTTATTCATGGTGAAGTTCCTAGCTACTTACTCTGTCGGATTAGTTGAACATAAAGTAATAAGAAATTAATATTAATTATATATTATTTTATAAACAGTAAACAAGCTAAGCTAACAATAATGTCTTGCACAAATATTACCGTTTTCGTCAACGTCTCTGTCGACCACCTATGGCGGACTCCATAGGTGGTCAACAAAGACGAAAACAAAAACGGTAATATATGTGCAAGGCATATTTTGGTTATCCTCTTAGTTTGTTTAGTGTAATTATAAAGTAATATCTAATTAATATTATTTTCTTATTACTCTTATGTTCAAATAATCTGACATAGTAGATAGGTAGGAACCATGAATAAAGGAGGAATAGAGAGGTGTTGGAAGACTGCAGGAAGAAACACTAGTTTGCATCTTTTAGTTTAATTACTTTTTCTATCTAGTTCGAGTTTTATCTCATATACTTAGTGCATGTCATTCTAGTTCTTGGTTGGTAACGTTGGCCCGTTGGTCATGGTCAAACCTGATTTCAATAATTGATCAAACTCTGTCTCCATATACGGAGCTACTCAGATGTTTACTCAAAGACGTTTTGGACACTGATCAAGATCGGATATCTACTCAGTTCAAGATCGAAGCTATGTTTGTCACTCGAGTCTGTATTTCTTTATGCAATGTAATTTTTACTTTTATTGAGTCTAGGAATACATTGTACACCGAGTCGTACCGGCAAATAGGCTATCCAAAATCGTTTTCAAAAATGACCTATGTTTTGAAAAACATCCCTTATTTACAAAAGCTTCTGAAGGATTTCAAAAAGCCCAAAAATTATTTTTAAAATAACCATGACCAACCCTGACAGAACTCGGCCCGAGTTCGGCCAGAGTTCGGTTAGTGACCGTTTGATTTTCGAACGTTTAAAAAACTTGGTCTCCCTTCAGTTGCGGATTGTTACATAGAGTTCTGTCCGAATTCTGCCAGAGTTCTGCCTTTGGAAAAACTATAAATATAGAAAAATTTTGATCATTTCAAATCACTCATTCACCTTCATCTCTTCTCTTCTAAGCTTACGTTTCTTTCCAAAGAGTTCTAAAAAACTTTCATTTTCAAATTCCAGGCCAGTTACAATTCTCTAGTCAATTTGTCGGTACGGTGCGGTCTAGAAGATTTCAGAAAAATTGTAATCAGAGACTTGATTGAAGAAAGACTCTTCAAAATTGAAGTTTGTCGAGTTCTTCGTATCAAAGCTCGCGTCTGTAGAAGTTGCAAGGACTTCGTATGAAAACTTGCGAGATTTTTAAATAGTGGATTCAACTGAAAGCTAGAGTTCTTCCGACTGGACTAGTCCTCACAAGAGGAAAACCAGTATACATCGATGTGTTTGTGTTTGCCTTCTGATCTCTTTTCTTTACAATTATTACTTTATGATTATTGATATTATTTCTGTGATCTAACTGCTAACAAGTTTTTAATTAGCAATATTCCTTTGCCTACTCTATTCACCCCCCTCTAGAGTATTCTGCTTTACGACTTCGTTCCTACAATTGGTATCAAAGCGGGTTATACAAGTAAAGCAAGGTAAAATTGCAGTTATATTTAATCGTTTTATAGATCACAACATTATACATGGCAACTGTGAAATTCACAAGTGAAGGCCAAGCCACAAACAGACCTCCACAGTTTGACGGTACAAACTACACTTATTGGAAAACACGGATGAATGTTTTCTTAAAATCTCTTTATTTTGACTTATGGTCTATAGTTATTGATGGCTACAAAAAGCCTCCTCGTATTACTGTTGAGGGAGTTAGTTGATAAACCCCATGATAAATATATTGAGGATGAAAAGAAAAATGCCAGTCTTGACGCACGTGCTATTAACGCTTTATTTTGTGCTTTAGACAGAACTGAGTTTAACAGGGTGTCGACTTGCACAACATCGAATAAAGTGTGAAAACTTCTCGAAGTAACCCACGAAGGAACAACGCAAGTCAAGGAGTCAAAGATCAGCAGACTTACTCAAGAGTACGAGTCGTTCAAGATGAAGCCAAATGAATCCGTCACTCAGATGTTTACGAGATTCCTGGATATTGTAAATCCTTTGTCTTCATTAGGCAAGGAATACAATAACCATGAGAAGATTCGCAAACTTCTACGAGCTCTCACGAAGAACTGGATTCCAAAGGCTATGTCACGCCCCAGAACCAGAATACTGAGGAACGGGGGCGTGCATAGCCAGCTACGTATAATGAAATGGGATCCATTCCACTATACGGTCACGGCTGTCTAGATATATGAGGGTTTATCTACAAGCCAACAGTCTCCTATGGTCAATAACAAGCCTAGTGTCTCAATCAACAAGCGAGTAATGATAGTTACAAGATATCAGACCACCAAATATACAATTGTAAGGCGTCCCAAACATTACATATTTAGATGATCATGAAACTAGTCGTACAAAATGTGAGGACTAGCAAGAGTTAAGTCATACATGATCAACCTCGAGTTGCCAATCATGATTACAGCCCGTAGGCAGACAGAAGGTAAAGTGCATCGAGCTAACAAGTGCTCGTCGGCTAAATGCCTCAAAAGAATAATGTACAATAAAGTGGGAGAACAAAAGAAACCCACTCGTTGCCCTGGTTACGCCTGGCGGTCACCATCGGGCTGGAAAGCAGGTAGATCCTTTGCTGCTGCTCCGGTATCTGGCCATACAAAACCAGCTGGGTCAGACCCCAGAAAGAGCAAGTGCCACAAAGGAGGCTTCACTTAGGAACTAAAGCCAGCAATTAGCACAAGAATATAATTACATAATAAGAGACAGTAATTTAAGAAAAAGCATGACAGGTGAATATAAAAGACAATCTTGTACAGAATCAATAAAAGACAGAACATATGGAAAAGCATGACAGGATGATATACGATGAGATAACCATGGGACTATTCAGATAACCAGGTTACAACCCGTAAACCAAACAAGGACCGGGGTTGTAACCCTTCGTCTGAACAGAACTTGGTTTCTCCCACCATTTATCGGCAAGATAAATGTAAGAAATCAAGACATGTAACAATCTTGTACATGATCAAGACAAGACAAGACTAGACAGATTGAACCCCATCCAACAATCACGGCCAAGCAATAAGTACGGCTTGCTACTTTAACTAACTAGGGTTATCACAGGCCTAGTTACTAGCAAGATGCAATGAGAATTCCAAGTCCGGTTACCTGTTTGTTACTACCTGAGTGATCCCAGCAAAGAAAAGGAAAAGATAGCATGATATAGCAGACACACTGTAGTAAGATACATGTGTCCTAAGGTACCACACTCGACGGCGGGCTGGAAGTGCGCTCATCTCGACGGATAGCAACAAATCCCATGTATATACATATATAGGGCCGGGAACAAAGGGGCAACAGGTAACTGGAAAATTCTCCATGAACTAATTGATCAATCTAGTCATTAACCTAGCCAGATTCAGTATGGATCCATGACCGTGGTACGCGGGGATCATGCCCTAGACATGATGCAAGACATAACAGGACTAGTAGTTTATACAAGCACAATCCATGCAAACAACCACAATGTCCAGGCCAATGAATTAATTTGTCAAAAGTGCGCCACGACGGGCCACTATCATGCATGTCAGGGTACTTGTCAAGAGTGCACCACTACGGGTCACTATCGTGTCATGTGTAGCAGGTCAAATTATCAGGTCAAGTTATCAAGTCAAGTTATCAAGTCAAGTGTGCACCACGGCGGGCCACTATCAAGCCACATTCCAAACATAATAAATAAATTCGGGATTATCAAGTTCGGGACAAAAGGCGTAAGGATATAAAATGGACGTAAAAAAATATACAATAAAGGTTACAAGGCATGGACAAATAATAATAAAATAATAGTACACAGGGCTATAGGAGAGTCATGCGGCTAAGGCATATGCGGCCAGGAATGATCTCATGCGGCCGAGGAGGGAGTAGCCCATGCGGCTGGAAGGGGCTCGGGTCTAAGGGAATACATGCGGCTTAGGAGAGTTCAGGGTCATGCAGCGAAGTATCATGCGGCCAGAGGGAAGTAAGCTTCCTGCGGCTGGCGGGGCAGTGGAGCATATGCGGCCAGCGGTGGACAGGTCTCATGCGGCTGAAGGGGTGCGGAGTATATGCGGCTGGGTTGAGATGGAGGTCCATGCGGTTAGCGGGGTAAGGGTTCTTATGCGGTTGGACGGGCCCGAGTTCATGCGGCTCGCAGAGCAAATATCCATGCGGCTCGATATGGTGGGCGCACATGCGGCTGCCTAAGCAGGGGGGGCGCATGCGGCTAGGTGGTTCAGGATCTCATGCGGCTGGGATGAGACTCAGTTATGCGGCCAGAAGTGCAAGGGTCTCATGCGGCTCAATGGTCACGAGCATATGCGGCCGCGCCATGCCTAAGTCTTATGCGGCTGGAAGACTCGCCGCATGAAGGTTCATGCGGTCAAGTGCTGCCCTGCGGTTAAGGGGTTCATGCGGTCAGCTTAATTCATGCGGCTAGGGAAATCACTTGCCGCATGAAACATTCATGCGGTCAAGTCAGCACTGTTCTTCTCCCCCAAATTTTCGAGAAGAAGAACACCATGAAAGCCAAGCTCCCAAGTTCCATAACTCCATCATCCGGAGCCCAAATCCGAACTTCCATAGGTCAAAACGGGACAGAATAAAATTCTCAACAACATGGAACCATCAAAACTTAGTAATAACAAGATTAAGTAGATCAAAAAACCCAAGAATTCCGAAAATAATGTAAATATAGATCTACAAGAATCTAGCCATAGAAAGTAAAAATGCCAAGTTCTAAAGAGTGTTAAAATGTTGCAAAGAAGAGAATGGAACAATAAAATTAGAGTTACTCCATGAAGCAAGTTGCACTTGCCTAGACCTTTCTCTCCCTCTCTGGTAGGTGAAGAATTAATGGTGGGGAAGAAGAAGATATTAATGAAGAGAGAGAAGGAGAAAGGGTTAAATAATGGGGATGGTGGTAGGTAGGGGTTCACCTTAGGTTCATGATGAACCAAGTAAACCAAGCCAAGCCGAACCAACCCAATCCTCCTCCAAATAAAACCAAGCTCCACTAATCAGAATTAATCCATGAACGATAAATGACAATTAAACCACAATGCTAAATATGAAATAAACCATAACTAACTAATCAAAGAAAAAAAAAGAGAAATACGGGTCAGAAATACGAACACGTATAAAATACGTATTACGAATTTCGGGGCACTACAAGCTACAACAATCATTGAAGGAAACGACCTCTCAACAATGTCTCTGGAAACACTTATGGGTAAGCTACTCACTCACGAGTTAGAACTTCAAGACTTTGAAGATGCTACACCAAAGGAGAAGTCAGAGAAGTCGATCGCTTTCAAGGCTCAACATAGAAGAACTGTCGAAGATGATTCTGACGACAGTGACTCTGACTCTGAAGATCAAGCTCTTCTGGTAAGAAAATTCAAGAAGTTCATGAGATTCAACAGACGAACAAAAGACAGCAACAACAACAACAACGAGAAAGATCCTATTTGTTATGGATGTAAGAAGAAAGGACATATGAAGAAAGATTGTCCAACAGCATTATCATCAACAAGAAAAAGCAGCAAATATGACAAAGACTACCTGAAGAGATCTACATCAAGGAAGTACGCCAACACAAGCATATGGCATGAGAGCGAAGCCAGCGACTCAGAAGACGAACAATCGGATGACGCTGCAAATGTACGTTTGATGGCTTGCGATCAGGTAACCACTAATCCTCTGTTTGATCCTTATGATGATTTCACCTTTGAGCAACTAGGAGAGGCTTTCAGTGACCTGTTAAATGACTACAGAAAACTGCGTAGTAAATATGAAACCTCTAAGAAGGTACTTAAAAAGTACAAAGGTGAGATAGGAAGACTTACCGACCAACTAGCTGATGTTAGAAATAATGTTTCTTCTATTGAGTCAGGTGAGCTTTCTTCTATTAAACTGTTGTTATATGAGACTACCAAGTTATCCGAAGAAAAAGACCAAACTATCATCCAGCTAAAGGAAGACCTATCTAAGGAGAGAAAGAGTCTCCAGTGTGCACAAGTCAGAATGGAAACACTTACATCTGATTATACTAGATTATATGACCCCTCCAAAAAGTTGGAAATTAGTTTAGGAAAACGGCCTGAAGTTGCTGCTTCCTACTCTAACACGTGTCAATTACCGAATCATCGGAACACACCCAAACCAAACACTGTCAGACCAAACCACTACCCAAGAAGACTAATAGGCATACATTTTTCTATACTAGAAAACCAAAACCTACCAATCATGCACCTCACACAACTTTCAACACTCAACATGCAAAATGTCATTATTGTGGCCTCATTGGTCATACATCATCTGCATGTAGAATCAGAAAGTTAGTAAATTTAAATGTTTATGCATGGATACCAAAGACTAACATGTCAGGACCCTACAAGAAATGGATACCAAGCGTTTCATCTGCAAACTGTTTTGTAGGTGGGACGCCCTTCACATGCTAGAAGCAAATAGATCCTCGACAACGGTTGCTCACGGCACATGACCGGTGATGCATCATTATTCGCAACACTGTCGAAGAAGAATAAAGAATGATACGTCTCCTTCGGTAATAATTTGAGAGGGTACATAATCGGTATCGGTGACATTGGTAAGGCTCCCTACCATGTGATTAAAGATGTTTGTCTAGTTACCGAGTTAAAACATAATCTGCTCAGCATAAGCCATTTAGCTGATCACGGTTATGGTATTAACTTCGTCAAAGACAAATGTATTATAGTTGATAGCTCAACTGGCAGTACTATCTTTGAAGGTATCAGGAAAGACAACATATATGTTTTCTATTTGTTAGAAGATGCTAACAAAGCAGGTAGATGCTTGATGGCCAAAAGCATTGAGAGTCAACTATGGCATATGAGACTCGGTCATGCAAACATGGACACAATTTCAAAACTATCCACAAAGAAGTTGGTACGCGGCTTACCGGACATATCTTTCAAGAAGGATACGGTATGTAGCGAATGTGAAAAGAACAAAGCTACCCGATCCGTCTTTAAGTCCAAAAACGTTGTAAGTACCACTAGACCTCTACAATTATTGTATATGGATTTATTTGGACCTAGTAGAGTTGCTAGTCTAGGTGGTAAGTTATATGCATTTGTCATTGTAGATGATTTCTCTAGATACACGTGGGTATATTTTCTTGCACGCAAGAACGATGCTTTGTCAGGATTCGTCACCTTTTGCAAGAAAGTACAGAATGAAAAAGTTTTCATGATTACTCGCATTCGTAGTGATCATGGCGGCGAATTTAAGAATGCAGAGTTAAAGCAATTCTCTGACACGATTATCTGCATGAGTTTTCTTGTCCTAGGACTCCACAACAAAATGGAGTTGTGGAACGTAAGAACATGACTCTATCTGAAATGGCTAGAGTAATGTTGAACCAGTTTAGTCTACCTATATACTTTTGGGCTGAAGCTGTCAATACAGCGTGCTGTATTCTCAATAGGGTTCTGATTCGACCTATATCGAAGAAGACTCCCTACGAGTTATGGTTTGGTAGAACACCCATTGTTTTATATTTCAAGATATTTGGTTGTAAATGCTTTATTCTTAATACTAAAGACAACCTGAGTAAATTTGATGAAAATGTCGATGAAGGTATCTTTTTAGGTTATGCGGCAAAGAGCAAAGGGTACAGAGTCTTCAATAAGAGAACCATGATCATCGAAGAATCAATTAATGTCAAGTTTGATGACCTAAATCAACATTCAGTCGATGACGATAATGAAGACGTAAGTACACCAAGTACAGCTACTGCAAAACCTTCACACAAAGATGCAGAACCTTCACACCAAGCACCAGCTGAGTCTTCAAGCAAATCGCATACAGAACCAGAAGCCGGAACCAGCAATCCTGAGGATATGCCAAAAGAAATGAGATTCTTGGCAGATCATCCAAAGGACTTGGTAATTGGTGAGATTACCAAGGGTGTAAGTACTCGTTCCTCTAATAAAGATATAGCTTCCTATGTTGCTTTTATCTCACAGCTTGAACCCAAAAACATTGAAGAAGCATGTAGTAATAATTTTTGGTTAGATGCTATGCAAGAGGAATTAAACCAATTCGAACGGAATCAAGTTTGGGAACTTGTTCCCAAGCCCATTGATCATCCGGTCATTGGCACCGGGTATTCCGAAACAAACTGAACGATAATGGTTTAGTGACTCGTAATAAGGCTCGACTCGTAGCTCAAGGATACAATCAAAAAGAAGATATCGCCTACGATGAGACTTATGTCCCAGTTGTGAGATTAGAATCCATTCGCATGTTATGTGCATTTGCATGTTTTCATAATTTCAAATTATTTCAAATGGATGTTAAAAGCGCATTTTTGAATGGTTTTATAAAAGAAGAAGTTTATGTAGCTCAACCTCCAGGTTTTACTGATTTCAAAAATCCTGATTATGTTTTCAAGTTAAAGAAAGCCTTATACGGTTTGAAACAAGCCCCTCGTGCTTGGTACGATCGTCTAAGCTCTTTTCTACTTGACAACGATTTTTCAAAGGGAAATGTTGACACTACACTGTTTATAAAATCTTTGAATAGCAATCTTCTTTTGATTCAAATCTATGTAGATGATATTATTTTTGGATCCACTGATGAATCTCTTTGTCAAGAATTTTCAAAGTGTATGCAGAATGAGTTTGAGATGAGCATGATGGGAGAGCTGAAATTCTTTCTCGGACTGCAAATCAAACAAACCAACAATGTGACGTTCATAAATCAAGCAAAGTACACAAAAGATTTATTAAAGAAGTTCGACCTGGAAGGAGTCAAACCACTTAGCACTCCAATGGCGACTTCAACCAAGCTTGATATTGATTAACAAGGGAAACCCGTCGACATACGTAAGTATCGAGGTATGATCGGTAGCTTATTGTACTTAACTGCTAGTCGACCTAATATTATGTTTAGTGTTTGCTTGTGTGCACGTTTTCAAGCCAATCCTAAGGAATCACATCTGTGCGCAGTTAAGCGTATCTTCCGATACCTTAGAGGCACTTCTTCTGTCGGCTTATGGTATCCTAAAACCCCGGTTATTCTGATGCTGAGGGATGCAAAGTAGATAGAAAAAGTACCAGCGGCACATGTCATTTCCTAGGAAAAGTCCTAGTCTCTTGGTTTAGCAAGAAACAAAATTCTGTCGCGTTATCAACAACTGAGGCCGAATATATTGCCGCATGACGTTGTTGTGCACAAATTTTGTGGATGAAGCAAACTTTAGAAGACTTTGGATTACATTTCACACATATACCCATTCTCTGTGAGGGTAAAGTGCATTTAAACCCTCCTTAGATGTCACGTAACTGCAAATCAAGACTCACTGATCCGAAAAAGACAGTCCGTTACGAAAATACTCAAATCACCCCCCTCCCCGCTGTTAAAATCCGTTAAAAATCATCTTAAATACGATTTTGCCCCTCCCCTCTCCCCCCCCCTCTTTCTTCGGTGGTGGGGGCGTGTCGGGGGGGGGGGGCGGGTCGCCGGCGGAGGGAGGAGGGGTGGTGGTCGGGGATGACCGACGGAGGGAGGAGGTGGGGAGGGGGGCGGGGGGGGGGGGGGTCGCCGGCGGAGGGACGAGGGGTGGTGGTCGGGGATGACCGGCGGAGGGAGGAGCGGGGGTGGTCGGGGTCGGGTCGCCGGCAGAGGGAGGAGAGGGAGGGGAGGGGGTCGAGGGGCGGGTTGCCGGCGGAGGGAGGAGAAGGGGGTGTCGGGGTCGGTTCGCCGTCGGAGGGGGGACGGGGGGCCGGGGGGGGGGGGGGGGAGGGAAGGGAGGGGCTGGTAGGGAAGGATGGGGGTAGTTTAGGTAGTTTCTATTTTTTTTTAAGTCTTAACGGCCATTTTAACGGCCATTTAACGGATAAGGGTCATTCTAAACAAAACAGGTTTTTCAGGAGGTGCAAACTGCTTAAGTTTTCTAAAATGACTTATTTTACAAACGAGGCAACTCTAGGGAGGGTTTATATGCACTTTACCCTTTTCTGTGATAACACTAGTTCTATTAATTTGACTAAGAATCCAGTATGTCATTCTCGTAATAAGCATATCGATATTCGACATTATTTTTTTAGATATCATCAACAAAATGAAGATATAGACCTTGTATACATAGACACACAGAATCAATTGGCTGACATTTTCACAAAACCTCTAGCGGAAGAACGTTTCAATTATTTACGTCGAGAATTAGGAATTTTAGATGTCAATAATATTAATTAATTTTGTTTTATTAATTAATTTTTTTTTCAATACTCAATAACTGTTTTCGAGACAAGCCTACAAAGAGTCTGTCTGTCACCACGACTACGGTCGAAGCGAAGCGGTACTTAATTGTTCCTCGGTGAACTCCCGTTAGCTGTGACAGTACTTCTACAGCTAATCTGAAACAGACGCTGAGTAACGAAATTTAATTTATAAAATAATATTAATTATATTATTTGAAGTTTAAAATTACTAAACTTTGAATTAAATATTTGAAATGAGTTGATGAAAAGGACGTTGCCCATAAATTTTATTTTTAAAAACCAAGGAGAACCCTAGGCGAATTCGGCCCGAGCTCGGTCCGAATTCGGCCAGAGTTCTGTTGGTGCTGTAAGTTTTTAAGTCAGAACCGGAGGCCCCCTCCTCTTCATCTCTTCCAAACTTCATCTAATCAGCAGCAGCAGCAGCAGCCGAAGGTCCCCCCAAACCCTAGCTCTTCGCCACTCTTTTTATTCCAATCTACGTGGAGAAATCAATCCAAAATTTGGATTTGTGCGGAGAATCGCGTCTTCTACAACATACTTGATTCTCGTAAGGTATAACTCCTTTCCTCCACTTTCAAATTCTTAGGGTTATCTAGTTTTGGAAAGAATGCCTAAGAGATTCAATCCTTCCAAGAGGAAGAAGACTAATGTCAGTGAAGAGGCATCGTCTTCCGGTCCGAACACGGATTCCCTCTTTTTCCCGGTCCAATCGGGTGACGGCGTGTCGGATGAGTTTTACTTCAAAACTCATGACCAAGCTTTGCTATGGTATGCCGACTTTGCCATGCGTACAATATGCACAGGCGCTCCGATCAAATGGACTATATTTCCAGACCATCGTCCTTTGTTTGAGGCATTAGGGTTACATCGTCTCATTACCCAAAAATTTCCTATAGCTACTAATGCCCTTCGACTATTTTACTGTAACTTCGTGTTAGACACTTTTACCGCAAGAACTCGTGTTGGCGGGATCGATATCGAGTTCGATGATGTGTTGCTAGCGGAAATCCTTGGTATTCCAAACGAAGGTGCCCTGCTCGATGACATCACCAACTTCGACTTTTCCGAGGGCACGACTCTTGTTAGTTTCAAGAACGAGCTTTGTGCGTTAGCACGTGCTCGTCCTGAAAAGTTCAAGACCAATAACTTGAACTTGTTTAACTACGAGTTACATCGCATCATCTATTCCACTATTCTTCCGAAATCCACTTTGAAAGATGATGTCACTACACTTGAACTTTCTGTCCTCTATCACATTCTTAAGAGGATTCCTTTTTCTTCCCCTAAGACTATCATCCAGATGTTGGAAAGATGTCGCGGAAGAGACCGCAATCTCTCTTATATGATGCTTATCCCTCGCATCTTTCAGCGTTTTGATATCGATTTATCCACTTGCGCTCTGGACCCTGAGCCCAAGTATCTTCAGCTTTCTCGTCACAGCATTGCCACTGCTGCTGCACCGCCTGCACCTGCTCCTACTGTCCATGTTCCTCCTCAGACCTACCCTATGACTTTTGAGGGTATCCATCAGCACCTTTCGGATATGCAAACTTTCTTTGTTGACACTTCCAGGGAACATGAGTTCCGTGACGTGACTCGGTTCCAGGCTATTACCAACTCGTTTGCCGATCTCCGATTTGCTCAGACGGATCATTCTGCCAGTTCTCTTCCTAGAGACCCTGCTGTATCTGGTTACCGCATTGAGGATGAGGCGGTCCATTCTCTGTTCCAGCCAGGGAACGCTTATGATTGGTACCGTTGTTCGGGTGCTACTCCACACACCTCTGGAGCTGGCACATCTGGAGCTGGTCCTTCTGGACATGGTGGTCATGCTAGGACTACTACTGATGATGATGATGAGGATGATATGTGATTTAGACATTCTTGTCTAGTTGTCATACTATTGAGACTGTTTCTATTGTCTTTGTTTACTTGAAAATGCTCCGACATTCCAAGCTAGTATCAGTACTCTTATTACTTGTATGTATGGTTGTGATTTCTTTTGTGACTTTTGTCTAATGAACATTTTTTTCTCTGTTCAGATCTATATCAGTTCTATTTAGCATATCTTTTATTTATTATGCTTCCATTTATAACATGCCTGTGAATAATATCAAACTATCTGTGATAAATTTTTTATATTTTTTTTTGTCTTTCTTCGCTTATTGTTGCTTATGCATATATTGCGGGGGAGCTTCTCTCTTTGCAATTATTATGCTAAGTGACAACGGGGGAGAAATAGGATCTAACATTTTATGAAGGATATAGAAATATTTTTCAGGATATAATACAATTTTGATTATCTTTCAAATCTTATTGATCGAAGATGTTATATCGGTCAATGTTTGTCAATTATCAAAATGGGAAAGATTGTTGGCTCATTGGTCATGGTCAAACCTGATTTTAATAATTGATCAAACTCTGTCTCGATATATGGAGCTACTCAGATGTTTACTCAAAGACGTTTCGGACACTTCACTGATCAAGATCGGATATCGACTCAGTTCAAGACCAAAGCTATGTTTGCCACTCGAGTCCGTATTTCTTTATGCAATGTAATTTTTTACTTTTATTGAGTCTAGGAATACATTGTACACCGAGTCGTACTGACAAATAGGCTATCCAAAATCGTTTTCAAAAATGACCTATGTTTTGAAAAACATCCCTTATTTACAAAAGCTTATGAAGGATTTCAAAAAGCCCAAAAATTATTTTTAAAATAACCCTGACCAACCTCGACAGAACTCGGCCCGAGTTCGGCCAGAGTTCGGTTAGTGATCGTTTAATTTTCGAACGTTTGAAAAACTTGATCTCCCTTCAGTTGCGGATTGTTACATAGAGTTCTTTCCGAATTCTGTCCGAATTCTGCCTTTGAAAAAACTATAAATAGAGAAGAATTCTGATCATTTCAAATCACTCATTCACTTTTATCTCTTCTCTTCTAAGCTTACGTTTCTTTCCAAAGAGTTCTAAAAAACTTTCATTTTCAAATCCCAGGCCAGTTACAATTCTCTAGTCAATTTGTCGGTACGGTGCGGTCTAGATGATTTCAGAGAAATTGTAATCAGAGGCTTAATTGAAGAAAGACTCTCAAAAATTGAAGTTGGTCGAGTTCTTCGTATCAAAGCTCGCGTCTGTAGAAGTTGCAAGGACTTCGTATGAAAACTTACGAAATTTTCCAATAGTGGATTCAACTGGAAGCTAGAGTTCTTCCGACTGGACTAGTCCTCACAAGAGAAAAACCAGTATACATCGTTGTGTTTGCGTTTGCCTTCTGATCTCTTTTCTTTACAATTATTACTTTATGATTATTGATATTATTTTTGTGATCTAACTGCTAATAAGTTTTTAATTAGCAATATTCCGCTGCCTACTCTATTCACCCCCCTCTAGAGTATTCTGCTTTACGACTCCGTTCCTACGAGTAAGTCATGCATGTAGAAGAATTAATTTGATGAGGTGATCTATATTAATAGATTGTCGCATTAATTCTAAAACTATGGATTTCTAGAAATTGCTTGCAAGACTGAAATTTAGAAATTTTTGTGATTTTGATTTTAATTTCTATTTTCGATGTATATATAATGCATATACTTTGCCTCTTGTTGTGGATTGTGCTATGATACTTGCATGATAGCACAATCTAGGATGAAGCCCGCCACTTGAACTATATATATATATATATATATATATATATATATATATATATAGGTTCACGGTATCGGTATCAGAATCCGTATCAGACCATTTCTATGAGTATCGGTATCGGCAGTATCGGTGGTTTCGGATCGGAGTATCGGATTTTTTGGTATCGAAAAACAATTAATTATTAATAAATTATTGAAATTTTATAAAATATATTTTATACACTTATGCATAATTTTAAGTATTTCCAGTGTTTTTTTTTTCTTAGTAGTTTTGAAATTGAATGAAATAGTAATCACCCTTGCCGATTGATTACATGCGATAGATAAGTTTTCTTCTTTTACATTACTATGATTTTACACCCTTGTTTGGTCTTTTTTCCAATTTTTTTTTGTTAAATTGACCGAAAAGAGGACTCCAATCTCGGTATCGGTTGGTATCGGATCGGTACATGCCAAACCGTATTGGTATCGACTGTATCGGATCGGTATATGCCGATACTGCAAACTATGCATCTAGGCCTATGCATATCCCCTAAATACTATACTCTAGGTAATATTTGTCTAATGACTAGGCTAAACCTATCGGCAAAATAACTATTATCAAGAGTCTAGCACGGTATCATAACTAACTCCCTCCGTACTACCAATGATATGAAAATTCTAGGTTAACTCAACTCCTTGAGATGCTACAAATTGGGTTAAGTTTGACCCTGGGATGCTGCCATCTGGATAGAGGGAAAGCCAATGGAATGCTGTTGTAGCATGTGGTCCCCACCTCACATAAGTGAGCTCCAATAGAAAAATGATACCTAGGTCTGGACCCCACTTCTTAAGTGAATTAGTGCAGTCAAGCTGGATCTTCAATGCATTCAACACTTAAAGAGAAATGATGACTTCCCCCATCTAACATCAAGCTCAGGTCAAACTCATATGCTCTTTTTCCAATCCAGATCTTCAACTAGCAATCCATTGGCCAAGTAAGTGCGCTCCTGCTCTCCAAAGCTAGGGAACGGCTTTTAACTCATCATCTCCAATGCTAACCATCTGTTTGTTAGAATGCTCCGTCATAGTACTCTCTTTTGTCTTATAATGCATGGACTTGGGCATAGTTAAGTGCTTAAAAAATGTATGAATGGGTTCATGTTACTCTTCTAGTGCTACGGATGACTCAAGAGTCCTTTGAACTTAGACACTTACACAAAAACCTATTTTCTCTTCTATTCTATAGTCACCCTCAAGGTTCAAGTGTAGTTCGTTTGCCCTCACCAATTAAGGGTTCTAGATCATAGAGAGTGATATTTGAGGAAAATTGAGAAAAACTACTACTATACAAGAAGAGATCTTGCTTACTATATAATTCTTAACCCTGGTCTCAGAATAAATGCTCCTACAAGAGCTCAAACTTCAGTTCAATTTCCAAGTACAAATCTACATAAAGAGAGTTTAAACTGGAGGGAGATTTTAATCCTAATTGCTTTTATCAATTTCATACTCTTGCCCTCATGTTTTAAGATAAATTCACATTTCCTCACCAAATTAAGTATTTTAGGATATAGAGAGAGATTCCCTAGTCAACTCATTCTTGTTCAATTTCAGACTCCAAGTTTGAATACAAGTAAAGAAACAGTAGAAACTAAGAGAGTAAATCGTTAAAAATAAAGAAACCCTACAATAACCTAATTTCTATTTAGGGTCACCCCAAAACTTTAAGTGTAACCCATCTTTCCTCACCAAATTAATTATTTTAGATTATAGACTTTAAATTGTTGAAACCCTAGATTATTCCTGAACCCTGGTCCCTACCTACTAAGAACTCAATTGTTCTATTTCTGATTCCAAGATAGAATCTTAATAAGAGATGACATAAAGAGGGTAAATTAGGAGGGAAGTAAAGAAACCCTAGAAATTACTTTTGCTAGGGAACACCAACATTGGGTCTCCTTTCCTAGACCCTTCTCAGGATCAACAAGTAATCCAAACCCAGAACATTTTCATGCTTAATTTTAATATCACCATGTCAATGACTTTAGAAACTCTTGATAAATCATCGCCGTGGAATCAACAATCTTAATAAAAACAACTCTAATTTCTCTTCTAAATCCAAAACCAGAACATTTTGTAGTTTAATTTGACATCGATATGTTAAAAATTTGAAGTTTCAGAGATTCTTAATAAATTATAGTCGTAGAATCAACAAATTCAACCAAAACCCCTAATTTCTCTTCAACGTCACACTTGCCTCACCACATTTGAGTGTATTTTAGTTTTTAGAGAATCTTTCCTTTTCTTGAAACCCTAGGTCTCGGAATCGATGTTTCTACAGATGTTGTAGATGTCAGATGTCAGATGTCAGGTCCATGTCGGATCGGGTCTTATAATGTCGAATGTGGGGGCATTTTAAAATATCGATCATCTGTAAATATGGAATATATTACATATAATAAATGTGCAAAATATATCTCCAAAAAATGTTTGAGAGTAATACATTAAATCCTATCCGACAAAGGAAGGAAAACCAAGCTCTGATTGGACAAAATAAAGAGATAAGCGAGAGAGAAAAAGAGATTCATGCTGAATGAGGAAGGGCTATGTTGTGCAAATTTTGGGAGGTCGGCGTTCGGGGTCAAGGAGTAGAAAAAAGAGAAACAGTCAGGAATAAGGGTAAATAAGAAGATAGAGACAGAGAGTTTGGGTTTTATTTCAGTTATTAAGTTAACCGATAGGACTTCTAAAACCCAATGGTAACATATAAACGCCACATATCAACACATAAAACTGATTTGTGTAAAAGTTCAGCCGGCATTTCACTTTCGCGTGTCGGCCGGCATATCGGATTTAGGCTGACATGTCTGCCATTTTTAACCGAGACGAAATAAATGATTTTGTTACTGATCTTATATTGTTTGCTGATCAAAACTGATATGTGACATCTACAACACTGATTCCTACCTGAAGTCGAATTTATGTTCAGTTGCAGGTCCAAAGTTTCAACCTAAGAAAATAGCAGAAGGGAAGTAAACTGGAGGTGGGGTGAGAAACCATGTTGTAAAATAAAATAAAAAGTAGTCACTTTTCGATTTCATACTCGCACACCAGCTCAAGTGTAACTCAGCTTTCCTCGCAAAACTAAGTACTTTTTATCATAGGGAGTTGTAGTTAGGGGAAATAGAGATATTCCTTAACAGAAACCCTAGATTAATTTTTAAACCATAGTCTTAGAATCAACAATTCCTACCAACCACCAAGAACTAAAGTCTCTGTCCAATTTCAGATCCAAAGTTTAAACCTAAGCAAGGAGGCAGTGGAAAGAAATAAAGAAACCCTAGCATTGTACAATAAAGAAACCCTAGTAAAAAAAAACTACTTTCTCTTCAATTTCATATTTTTCAGACATCAAAATTTAGGCGCAATTCATCCTTCCTTCCCAAATTAAGTATTTCATGTCATAGAGAGATTAACCTCTTAAAAACCTAGATTATTCTTAAACCCTAGTCTCAGAATCAATCCCCACCAAAAAACTTTCAGATCAGAATCAATTCCTACCAAGAACTCAACTTTCTGATCAATTTCAACAAGGAAAAAAAAAACATAAAGAAAGTACATACAATTTGGGGGTTGGGGGGAAATAAAGAAACCTTTCAAAAAAAATAGTACTTTTCGGTATGGTGGTACCTCTGTAATCGACTCCGGAGTTGAGCTTTACGACGACAGGTCGCCCCCTGATCGACTTCAAAAAGTCTGCCGGAGTCTTCACCGTACCTCCGCCGCCGGCACCGCTGCCCTTCTCTCCGCCGCCGCTGCTCATTCTCTTCCTCTCTCTTTCTCTCTTTCTCAATAATAATAATAATAATAATAATTTGAAGCTCTATATCTAGTGTAAATATTTGCAAATAAGTTTTTTATATATTTTTTTCCGGAATTTGCTTCCGTACTATTATTTAAATTTTATATTGGTCAAATATGGTACAGAGTACAAACTAGGGGTGCAACTCGGCGGGCTAAACCCGAACCCGATCGGATAAACCCGTTAATGGGTTGGATTAGGGTTGAAGATATTCGGGTTCGGGCTTGGGATCGGGTTAAAATATTTGAACCCGATCAAAAATCGGGTTGGGCTTGGGTTCATGTGTTGGGTAACCCGAAGAACCCGAAACCCGACATACATATAATTTATATATATATTGTTTCATACTACTTAAATAAAAAGTTTAAACTATAATTTTTTTCATCCGAACTCTTCAATTCCTTGTCCTAAATCTCATTTCAATTTTATTTTGTAATGATTGAGGCTTGATTGCTATTTGATTATGCATTTAATATTACTCTTGTTTAAAATTATTTCAAATATCGTATTAGAGTCCGATAAACCTGATGGACCCGACCCAACCCGAGCCCAATCCGATCCTCCGGACTTGGTCTTGGGCTTCATATGTTGAACCCAAAGTCGGGTCGGGCATGGGCTTGGACTAGACTTATGATCTGTCGTGTTAGGTTCGGGTTGACCTCAAACCCGACCCAACCCGCCCGAGTTGCACCCCTAGTACAGACTCGGTCCACACTTTTGTGGAGGCCCTTTTCAGTAGGTAAACACATTCATAAACGAAAATTTTTGTTGAAAACATTAAACTTTAACATAATTTTACTGACAGCATTAGTTTCCAATAATGACAACCAAAGCATTGAAACGTCCCTACAAAATTGGGGTGAGTATTCGGTTTATTCGATTCCAACCGAATAAGCAAAAATCGAATTGGACCGAAACCGAATAAGCAAATCCGAAACCGAACTGAATTGGTCCATAACCGAACCGAACTGAACCGAATTAAATCGGTTCGGTTTTCGGTTTATTCGGTTTTTGAATTTTTTTTTTTTTTTTTTGGTTAATATATATAATAACTATATATACCTAGATATATTTAGGATTTTTTTGAACAAATAACCCTGTCAATAACTTGTATTTGAGCGGTAACCCCACTTTTTTTATAATTTAGAAAATAACCCTGTTTTGGACGGAATGATAACATCCGTTAAAGTTAATACATATATTAACAAATATTTTGTTAACAGAATGTTAACATCCGTCCAAAATAGGGTTATTTCCTAAATTATAAATAAAGTGGGGTTATCACTCAAATACAAGTTATTCACAGGGTTATTCGCTCAAAAAACCCATATATTTATTATATACCTATAGTATATACCTATATATATTTAGTATATACCTATAATTAATACCTACCTATATATATATATATATATATATATATATATATATATATATATATATATATATATATATATATATATATATTGTCACGATCCGTACCCACTGTGAGGGTACGAGTACGTATCAGCGCCCAGCCTACGCCGCTAGACCTGTCAATGGATAGTCGAAAATTCGAATCCGATCCGATTTCGTATCCGAACTTTCGGATATTTTTCGAAATTTCGGATATCGGATTCGGATATCCGAATATTTTTCGGATATTATCCATTTTCGGATACGAATTCGGATATTAAGGTATTCGAATCCGTTAATATCCGATCCGACTTTAAATTGCAAATTTCGGATATCGAATTCGGATATCGGATTCGGATATCCAAAATTTTATATATATTATAGTATAATGTATATGTAATATATATTAATTAATAGAGAAGATTAAAGTATTTTATTCTCAACTGACTTTTACATAAATTAATTATAATATAATTTATATTTAATAGTAATATATATTAATTACAATTTACAACAGAAGAAGAAAGGACTCAAATATGTAGAGAAATTGAATTTGGTTTTCGGATATTCGAATAATAACTAAATTTTTAATATTTCGGATTTCGAATATTCGGATAATAACTAAGTTTTTAATATTTCGGATTTCGGATATTCGAATACTAGCATTCGAATTTTTTAGCTAATCGGATCGGATATTATCCGATATCCGTTAAACTAAACGGATACGAATTCGGAGTGTCAAAAGAGATCCGTTCGGATATCGGATCGGATTCGGATATTACAAAAAAAATTCGGATACGGATACGGATATTGTCCTGTCCGTACCGATAAGCATCCGTTGACAGCCCTATACGCCGCAGTGTCGGCGGTAGAACGCTGTTCTAAGTCTCTAACTAATCATCAACTCATGCAGTATATAATGTACTCATCATGATCAACTCCGAACGGAGGACAAGTATAAGATATTGTGTAACTCAATCATAGTCTAAGCACGATAAGATAACACCGAAAAATAACTAAGAAATTGAAGACAACAAAACTACTAATAAAATAACAACAAACTCAAACAATCTCAAATACATCTCAAGTCTCAAATCTCTATATACAACTCCAGATCTAAACAGGAAAACTAAAACAAGACAGACTAACTAAACTCCCGATCACTCCTGAGTGTCGGGGCCAAAGGTAGCTAAGCCATCTCCTGCTCCAAGGCAAGTAGGGCAAATATCCTCAGGACAAACATCTGTAATATTTTCAACAGGTCCAGTCAGGACAGGAACTGTCACGCCCCAGAACCAGAATACTGGAGAGCGGGGGCAGACATAGCCAGCTACGTATAGTGAAATGGGATCCACTCCATTATACGGTCACGACTGTCTAGATATATGAAGGTTTATCTACAAGCCATCAGTCTCTTAAGGTCAATAACAAGCCTAGTGTCTCAATCACAAGCAAGTAAATAGAGTTACAAGATGTAAGATCACCAAATATACAATAGTAAGGCGTCCCAAACATTACATATCCAGCTGATCATGAAGCTAGTCAATACAAAATGTGAGAACTAGCAAGAGTTTTAGTCATACATGATCAACCCTAGGTTGCCAATCATGTTACAGCCCGTAGGCAGACAGTAAGTAAAAATGTACACGAGCTAACACTGGCTCGACGGCTAAACGCCTCAAAAGAATAATTTTACAATAGAGTGGGAGAGCAAAAATAAACCCACTCGTTGCCCTGGTTACGCCTGGTGTTCACCATCGGTCTGGAAAACCGGTAGATCCTCTGGAGCTGCTCTGGTATCTGGCCATACAAAACCAGCTGGGTCAGATCCCAGAAAGAGCAAGTGCCACAAAGGAGGCTTCACTTAGGAACTAAAACCAGCAATTAGCACAAGAGTAAAATATATAAAAGACAGTAATTAAAGAAAAGCAGGACAGGTGATATACGATGAGATAACCATGGGACTATTCAGATAACCAGGTTACAACCCGTAAACCAAACAAGAACCGGGGTTGTAACCCTTCGTCTGAACCGAACTTGGTTTCTCCCACCATTTATCGGCAAGATAAAATAAGAAAACAGGTCATGTAATAATCTTGTACAGGATCAAGACAAGACTAGACTGATTATACCGCATCCAATCAATCACGGCCAAGCAATAAGTACGGCTTGATACTTTAACTAACTAGGGTTATCACAGACCTAATTACTAGCAAGATGCAGTGAGATTATTCCACAGCCACAAGCCCTGCAAACCATCCAGGCTATCCGGACGCAATTAGAGTTGAATTTAAGTGGGTACATCGTCCAGGAAATGCATGTACCTTTAGATGACTTAGAGGGTGCAACACATGACAGTGTGCTGGAAATGTGCCCTACTCGACGGCAGGCTACAGATCCCAAGTGGGGCGCCCAGATAACGGGATTGCCTGTAGCTGGGGAAATCTCTTCATGACTACTGGATTATTCTAGTGATTAGCCTTAGTCGATTTCAGTGGGTGCCCCATGACCGTGGTACTCAGGGATCACCGTCCTAGACATGATGCAAGACAAGACGGGTTCATTTGTACAAGCACAATCGTCCACGGTGTCCAAGTTATTCAATATTATCAAGTCGTGTTAGCCGTCGCAACAACATTTCGAGAAGTATCATGTCAAGAGTGCGCCACGGCGGGCCACTATCAAGATTTATCATGTCCAGTTATCATGTCAAATTTGTCAGGTCAAGTTATCATGTCAAATTTGTCAGGTCAAGTTATCATGTCGGGAGTGCACCACGACGGGTCACCATCAAATCATGCCATTATCAAGGAGGAGAGAAACTTGAGCAATTAAAATAATAATATAATAATATATATATATTCTTAAAGCCAAGGAGAAACTCTACAACTTTTATGTTGGGAGTGGAAAGAAATTCTGTCCACAATTCAGACAAATAAAACATTAAACAATCAAAGTGGGACCCATGCGGTCCAAAAGTGGGAGAACAAACATGCGGTCAAGAGAGTGGGAGGCCACCCATGCGGCCAGGAAACAATAAATAGACCTTAAAATCAAATAAGACAAAAGATAGTGGGACCCTTATTAATGCAAACTCTCACTTCAGCAAGCAAGTCAACTAAAAAGCTATGTGGGACCCCCACAATTAATGCAATTAAGAAAAGGTACATGTGAACCCTTCAAGTAATGGTTCACGTGGCCAAAATATTAAATAGTGGGGGAAAGAAAGCCTATGCGGCTCATCTTAGGTTCCATGCAAAATTGCAAGATGCAAATAATATTATTTAATGGCCAAAGGCCATGCAGCTCTGCATTAAACAATATTAATACTATAAATATCCATGCGGCTCACTCTCACATTGCTTGCATGAAATTACAAACAAGCAACTACTTATTAAAAATAATTTTCTTATGCGGCTCTGTGGTTGCATGCAAATGCAAGCAAGACTAATATAATGCTAGTAATAAATGTCATTCCAATGTAGCCATGCGGCTATGCATTTAATGTAAGCAAGCAAGCTTGCTAGAAGAACCCATGCGGCTATGCATTTAATTATTTAGCAAGCAAAGCATGCGGCCATGCTTCCTAATATTAAGCAAGCCAAGCTTGCTGACCCATGCGGCCATGCATTAAGGCATTGAAGATTTTATTAATAAATGCATCAGAGAATGAGAATGAATAAGAATGTATTATAATAGGCATTATAATACAATTTGTGCTTTAATGCATCAGAGGATGAGAATGCATTAAAATATGCATTGTAATACCATACGTGCATTAATGCATTTGAAGAATGCATTCAATTAAGCATTAAATTAATGCCTATGCGGCTCTGTGTTCCAGGATGCTTTAAATCAAAGCATCCAAAGCATTAAAGCATGAATAGGACAAATGCATTAAGGATGCATTCAAAAGGGGTCAGCTTTGCATTAAGGTAATGTATTTCCTAACCTTATGCGGCTACTACGAGCAAATAATGCCATGCGGCCAGCTTAAGGAAGGCTTGCATGCGGCTGAACTTCTTCAAGTGGCCAAGAGTGTTAAGGCCAGCAAGTACATGCGGCTCAATCACTATATTATGTGCATACAATTGCAAGCTGCACGTGACAATTAATTATTAGGTCTTGTCCAAATTACTATGCTTGCTATTAAGTGACATCATGTCAGAAAATAATTAATGCTGTTATGCCCATGCGGCTAGGCAAGACTCCTGCGGCCAAAACAAATGCAAGCCAGCAACAATTTGTTGCCAACTGAAGAGAGGTTCATGGAAAATACCATGGCTTCTCTACACCACCCAATTTCCCACAGGAGTCCAAATTTGAACTTCCATAGGTCAAAATAGGGTAGAACGAAATTCTCAACAACATGGAACCATCAACTAGCAAAAATATGCAAGTGTGATGGATCAAAAGTCCTGGGAACCAAAAATACCACAAAACTAGATCTACAAAAAATTTAACCATGGGAATGAAAAATGACAAGTACTAAAGTGGGTTAGGAACTCAGGAGAAAAACAATGGAACAATAAAAATGGGGTTCCTCCATGAAGCAAGATGCACTTGCCTAAGCTCTCCACTCTCTCCTGGTAGGTGAAGAGTAAAGATGGAGAAGAAGAAATGAGTAATGAGTAATAATGGAAGAGAGAGAGTGGGATAGATATTTATGGTGGTAGGTGGGAGTGGTCCATACAAAACCAAACCAAGCCAAACCCACTAAACCGAACCAAACCAAGCCAATGCAATGCCATGATGAACCATGCTAATGCAACATGCAAAATAAAATCCAAGACTCACTAATTATGACAAACCAAAAATAGAGTCCGAAATACGTACACGTATTCCCAATACGTGATACGAACCACGGGCATTACAACTCTACTCACCTTAAAAGAATTCCGTCCTCAGAATTTAATCAAGTGGCTAGAGATGCAAGGACAAGCTATACTAAGCAATCAATCATGCAATCATATATGTAAGCAAGGAAATCGAAGGCACGAGAAAGAGAAAAGATATCCTGCTAGGAACCTCTCTGCCGGTTCTGGATCTGAGCTTGGACCTGGGCATACTGCTGGGGTCTTTGTAGCTGGAAGGCTAGGGCCTGAGGCGACAATGGCCTTGGAGGCTGGTACTGCTGCTGAAACACTTGGGCCTAAGGCGGCAATGGCCTCGGCAATGGATACTGCTGCTGCTGCTGGACTGGGGCTGGTCCCCTTACCGAGGGACTAGTCTGGGCCGATGATGAACTGGCCCTATTCGGACAGGACCCTATCTTGTGGTCCGGTGCCCCACAAGCCAAGCACAACCCCTGTGCTCTGCGACACTCTGAAACAACGTGTCCTGGCTTCCCACAATGAGTGCAGCCCATTGCGGAAGACTGCTTCTGCTTCTATTGCTGAGGGGACGTGACCGACGTCACTGAGGCTGCCTGCCTCGGAGTTCCAATTGTCAAAGCCCTGACTGCCGGGGCTGGTGCTGTCGACTGGGTCATCTGGCCGTGAGATCGCTTCCGACCTCCGGTCCTGTCCACTATCCTGTGGGAGGTTTATTCGTGCCTTCATGCCGCTCTCAATACTGCATCGAAGGTCTGATGCTCAAACTGTTCCACTGCTAACAAAATCTCGAGATGGAGCCCTTGCTGGAACCGCTGGGCTCTATCAAACTCGGTCGCCACCAAGGTGGGAGCAAACCGACTGAGCCTCGAAAACTCGACCGCATATCCGTCGATCGTTCTTCCTCCTTGCTTCAGATTGGTGAACTTGGTCTGTAGATCGTACCGAGCCACCGCATCGAAGTACTTAGTCTGGAATCTCTCTCTGAATAGTGCCTATGGAATAGGGGCCACTAATCCAACGGCCTGAGCTGCCCACCAGCTGCGGGCAAGATCCAGTAACTGCAGGCGCACCACGGCCACCTTCTCGTCTTCCGGGGTCTTGGCTGCCTCTAGAATGACTTCAGTATCCTGGAGCCATGCATCAGCAGCGATAGCATCTTTACTGCCATCAAAAAATGGAGGGTTTAGGCGCTTGAAACTGTTCGCTGCACTATTCCTTGGATGACCGCCTCTGTTCAAAGCATCTTCCACGGCCTGGTGTAATGCATCACCTCGACGATCTTGGGAGGCTAACAGTGTCCTGATGAGTCCCACCAAGGTGCCATCATCAGGCTCTGCAGGCTGGACTGGCTGAACTGGCGGCTCTCCTTCAGTAGGTATGACTCGGGAGGCTGCTCCTGAGTGCTGGACCTGATCTTCTGGTTGCTGCTGGTCTACGGGAGGTGATCCGCCTTGCTGATCGGCAGGTCCAGGTTCAATGCCGCTGAAGAAGACGACATAGGAATAATAAGGAAGGACCAGGACAGATCAATGATTACAAGCATGTGATCAGGACAAGAATTTCAGGAATCAAGAGGATACGAGCAGAGATCAAGGACGAGTACTGATTGAGACATCTATTCGGTAAACCCTCACGTATCTTGATTTACAAGACCTGCATGGGCCACCACTTAAACCATGTCACGCCCCAGAACCAGAATACTGGAGAGCGGGGGCAGACATAGCCAGCTACGTATAGTGAAATGGGATCTACTCTACTATACGGTCACGGCTGTCTAGATATATGAGGGTTTATCTACAAGCCATCAGTCTCTTAAGGTCAATAACAAGCCTAGTGTCTCAATCACAAGCAAGTAAATAGAGTTACAAGATGTAAGATCACCAAATATACAATAGTAAGGCGTCCCAAACATTACATATCCAGCTGATCATGAAGCTAGTCATTACAAAATGTGAGGACTAGCAAGAGTTTTAGTCATACATGATCAACCCTAGGTTGCCAATCATGTTACAGCCCGTAGGCAGACAGTAAGTAAAAATGTACACGAGCTAACACTGGCTCGGCGGCTAAACGCCTCAAAAGAATAATTTTACAATAGAGTGGGAGAGCAAAAATAAACCCACTCGTTGCCCTGGTTACGCCTGGTGTTCACCATCGGGCTGGAAAACCGGTAGATCCTCTGGAGCTGCTCTGGTATCTGGCCATACAAAACCAGCTGGGTCAGATCCCAGAAAGAGCAAGTGCCACAAAGGAGGCTTCACTTAGGAACTAAAACCAGCAATTAGCACAAGAGTAAAATATATAAAAGACAGTAATTAAAGAAAAGCAGGACAGGTGATATACGATGAGATAACCATGGGACTATTCAGATAACCAGGTTACAACCCGTAAACCAAACAAGGACCGGGGTTGTAACCCTTCGTCTGAACCGAACTTGGTTTCTCCCACCATTTATCAGCAAGATAAAATAAGAAAACAGGTCATGTAATAATCTTGTACAGGATCAAGACAAGACTAGACTGATTATACCGCATCCAATCAATCACGGCCAAGCAATAAGTACGGCTTGATACTTTAACTAACTAGGGTTATCACAGACCTAATCACTAGCAAGATGCAGTGAGATTATTCCACAGCCACAAGCCCTGCAGACCATCCAGGCTATCCGGACGCAATTAGAGTTGAATTTAAGTGGGTACATCGTCCAGGAAACGCATGTACCCTTAGATGACTTAGAGGGTGCAACACATGACAGTGTGCTGGAAATGTGCCCTACTCGACGGCAGGCTACAGATCCCAAGTGGGGCACCCAGATAACGGGATTGCCTGTAGCTGGGGAAATCTCTTCATGACTACTGCATTATTCTAGTGATTAGCCTTAGTCGATTTCAGTGGGTGCCCCCTGACCGTGGTACTCAGGGATCACCGTCCTAGACATGATGCAAGACAAGACGGGTTCATTTGTACAAGCACAATCGTCCACGGTGTCCAAGTTATTCAATCTTGTCAAGTCGTGTTAGCCGTCGCAACAGCATTTCGAGAAGTATCATGTCAGGTTTATCATGTCAAGAGTGCGCCACGGCGGACCACTATCAAGATTTATCATGTCCAGTTATCATGTCAAATTTGTCAGGTCAAGTTATCATGTCAAATTTGTCAGGTCAAGTTATCATGTCGGGAGTGCACCACGACGGGTCACCATCAAGTCATGCCATTATCAAGGAGGAGAGAAACTTGAGCAATTAAAATAATAATATAATATAATATATATATTCTTGAAGCCAAGGAGAAACTCTACAACTTTTATGTTGGGAGTGGGAAGAAATTCTGTCCACAATTCAGACAAATAAAACATTAAACAATCAAAGTGGGACCCATGCGGTCCAAAAGTGGGAGAACAAACATGCGGTCAAGAGAGTGGGAGGCCACCCATGCGGCCAGGAAACAATAAATAGACCTTAAAATCAAATAAGACAAAAGATAGTGGGACCCTTATTAATGCAAACTCCCACTTCAGCAAGCAAGTCAACTAAAAAGCTATGTGGGACCCCCACATTAATGCAATTAAGAAAAGGTACATGTGAACCCTTCAAGTAATGGTTCACGTGGCCAAAATATTAAATAGTGGGGGAAAGAAAGCCTATGCGGCTCACCTTAGGTTCCATGCAAAATTGCAAGATGCAAATAATATTATTTAATGGCCAAAGGCCATGCAGCTCTGCATTAAACAATATTAATACTATAAATATCCATGCGGCTCACTCTCACATTGCTTGCATGAAATTACAAACAAGCAACTACTTATTAAAAATAATTTTCTTATGCGGCTCTGTGGTTGCATGCAAATGCAAGCAAGACTAATATAATGCTAGTAATAAATGTCATTCCAATGTAGCCATGCGGCTATGCATTTAATTATTTAGCAAGCAAAGCATGCGGCCATGCTTCCTAATATTAAGCAAGCCAAGCTTGCTGACCCATGCGGCCATGCATTAAGGCATTGAAGATTTCATTAATAAATGCATCAGAGAATGAGAATGAATAAGAATGTATTATAATAGGCATTATAATACAATTTGTGCTTTAATGCATCAGAGGATGAGAATGCATTAAAATATGCATTGTAATACCATACGTGCATTAATGCATTTGAAGAATGCATTCAATTAAGCATTAAATTAATGCCTATGCGGCTCTGTGTTCCAGGATGCTTTAAATCAAAGCATCCAAAGCATTAAAGCATGAATAGGACAAATGCATTAAGGATGCACTCAAAAGGGGTCAGCTTTGCATTAAGGTAATGTATTTCCTAACCTTATGCGGCTACTACGAGCAATTAATGCCATGCGGCCAGCTTAAGGAAGGCTTGCATGCGGCTGAACTTCTTCAAGTGGCCAAGAGTGTTAAGGCCAGCAAGTACATGCGGCTCAATCACTATATTATGTGCATACAATTGCAAGCTGCACGTGACAATTAATTATTAGGTCTTGTCCAAATTACTATGCTTGCTATTAAGTGACATCATGTCAGAAAATAATTAATGCTGTTATGCCCATGCGGCTAGGCAAGACTCCTGCGGCCAAAACAAATGTAAGCCAGCAACAATTTGTTGCCAACTGAAGAGAGGTTCATGGAAAATACCATGGCTTCTCCACACCACCTAATTTCCCACAGGAGTCCAAATTTGAACTTCCATAGGTCAAAATAGGGTAGAACGAAATTCTCTACAACATGGAACCATCAATTAGCAAAAATATGCAAGTGTGATGGATCAAAAGTCCTGGGAACCAAAAATACCACAAAACTAGATCTACAAAAAATTTAACCATGGGAATGAAAAATGACAATTACTAAAGTGGATTAGGAACTCAGGAGAAAAACAATGGAACAATAAAAATGGGGTTCCTCCATGAAGCAAGATGCACTTGCCTAAGCTCTCCACTCTCTCCTGGTAGGTGAAGAGTAAAGATGGAGAAGAAGAAATGAGTAATGAGTAATAATGGAAGAGAGAGAGTGGGATAGATATTTATGGTGGTAGGTGGGAGTGGTCCACACAAAACCAAACCAAGCCAAACCCACTAAACCGAACCAAACCAAGCCAATGCAATGCCATGATGAACCATGCTAATGCAACATGCAAAATAAAATCCAAGACTCACTAATTATGACAAACCAAAAATATGAGTCCGAAATACGTACACGTATTCCCAATACGTGATACGAACCACGGGCATTACAGGAGCGAGTACATTTCATCAAGAAATTTCAAGTAAATGACAGAGAACTATAAAGCAGTTATAGACAGTTGTATTGATGAATATGACAGTTTTATACAGGTAGTGATGTAGAGAAGCAGTTAAGGCACAATGAAAGTAAGGTAACCAAAGAAGAAGAGAAACATAGCAAAGAAGACTGTAAAAATAAGATCTAGCTGAACTAGAGTAACATAATGAGTTCAGATGGTACAATATAAGTCGAGTGTAATCCCAATGTGAGCCTAATATAAGATGAGTCGAATGTAATTCTAATCATTATTCTAATAAGGTGAATCGAATAAGGTGATACGAATAAGGTAATACAAATAGTGATTCACATGATGTTCTAATAATGATTCGAATAAATTCTCCAAGTGTACTTTAAAATACTTAGATAGACATGTAAACGGCTATGGGTAAATCCGGCACATCACACACCTGGCCGGGTGTGGAATGGCTATCGTTCGAATATATTCACAGGGGGTGGTTCGAATAGTGGGAATGTTCACATGTCTAATCAAGTATTTCTCCGCCCAGTCTAATACAAATGAATCCATAATCCAACACATAAGACGAATACAAGTCCAACTAACATATGAAGATACGAATAGGGTGATTCGAATAGTGATTCGTATGGTGATTCGTATGGTGATTCGAATAATAGAGGTAAGACGAGTAAGTATGTGTATCGCATACATGGATTCAGAAATAATAATGTGTTTGTAACAGAGAATCATATACAGCTAACTAGAACTGAAGTACAGTAATTGACAAGTAAATGAAAGAACTATCAGAGAATGTACTCGTCTGCTACTCTGAAAAGAGTAGTATAATATCAGATGTCTGCACCGGAGTCACAATGTCCTAAACAGAGTAATACAGGTTATGAAATGTTCAATATAAGAAAAATAAAGGCTACAATACAAACTATATGATTTCTAGGTCAAACTAGGTCAAAGTCAACTCTAAGTCAAACCTGGTCAACTGTCTAGGTCAAACTAGGTCAACAACAAGGCTACCTTGGTCAACTGGTCAAACTTAGGCTAGCAAGAGTCAATCTACCAATCTAGGTCAACTGGCAAATCTTTTAAGTCAGTTTGGGATCAAACTAAACATATTCCAAGTCATCACCTACCTGTCATATATTCTACCTATATTATCCATGTAAAAATCCTAAGTCTAACCATTTCCTATAGGACAAAAGTATAACTCATATCTATATACCTATTTTACCTCACCTTTATACCTATCCATACTCAACCAATATCTCAGATATCAGAAATCAGTTCAACTCAAAACCTCAAACTGATATCCTAGGAACTAACATCTCAAAACCACTTCCTATGGCAGACATCTATCTAACAAGTTCACAAGTAATTATCTAGACAACCTTACATCATATACATTTAGCTATAACTCACATATATATATATATATATATATATATATATATATATATATATATACAACATATTCCCACAAGACTAACATCAACCCACATATATGCATTACATATACCTATCTAAGGTGAAGACTAAATAAACCAGCTAATTGGTACCCACAAGGAAGTAAGTCCTTGTCCAATGCTGTCTACTCAAGCACCCAACAGTCACCTCTAAATAATACTAACATAACTAACCTACCACTTATCTTGAGCCACAAAAACACACTCTAAATACCTATAAACACAACATACACACATGCAGTGTTTCCCACACCAAGAACAGAGGGAGGGATACTGCTGCACTTCAAAATATAGCAGCTGCTGCTCTCTGCTCTACAAGTGTTGCTGTCAAGCATGTCTACTTTCCTTCACTGAACTAATTCCTTATCTTCCTATTTTCAATGCACTGGGAATAGATATCATATTCCCAGGTAGCTACTGCTACCCTAGCTGCCTGCTAAGGCCACTTGTTGCTAGCCTATTGCCTAAACCCATGCCATGCATCCTAAGCCAAGGAAGAACAAGTGGCTTAATGCCACTGTTACTGTGGCTGCTACTAGGCAGTGTGCACTCATGTGCCACTGCCCTTGCTACTGCTGCTGTCAACTCCTACTGCTGATCCTAAACACAGGAATCCCCAATCTGAGATCCATTTGGAAATCTAAAACCTACATCATAAACCAATTCAATCCAAATAGTAATTGAAAACCTAAATAACTATGAACCAAATCCTAATATCTAATCATACCTACACATTCAAACTTCTTAAATGAAACTAAAAGAAACTTACCCATATATATACATTCAGATTTATGAATCTACCTTCACATCTAAACTTATACTTAAACCAACAAAACAATACATATATAAAACTGAAACTAGGAATACTCAAACCATTGAACCCAAAACATGAACCTATCTCAGGTTATGAGATCCTGAACCATCTCAGGTTATAGGTTCAGTTTTCAGGTTAAAAACCAAAACTAACTAACATAATCTTTACACAATCAATCCAAACTGAAACTCAGGATTTTAATTCCTATACAATTCAGGAAATGCAGTGAGCAAATACATGGTTCACACATGCATCACAGTCCAATGCCAATGCAAACTAAATTCAAATCAACAACCAGAAAATTCAAGAAAAACTCAGGAAAATACCTATGGCCTATATTAAGGTTCAGTTAAATCATATATGTATCAATGTTCCTGGTTCGAAACTGAAACATCTGTCAAAACCCATCCAATACATCCTAGTATACCATACATGAAATCTTAGTACAATACAACATGTATAACTTGTATTTACATATATACATACTCATTAAAAGATTTAATAAAATCAGAAAACCCAATTCACAAAACTGTCAAAACCGAAAACTAAAATCAGTCCATATATATTGCATATTCGAAACCAATTAAAGAAGTAAACTCGAAATAAATAGGAATTCATAGTGTACAGAGGCATGGGCATATCTGACATGTCAATGTGTCCAATGGGACACCAACGAGTCCAAGAATCAGGACACGAGGTGTCCAAAGGCAGAAATCTAAGTATCAGAAAAAATAGTGCACTCAGGCCTCGCGCGTGCGTGTCGAGCCTTTGTGGGCTCGACACAGAGCTCGAGGTGGGTCGAGCTCGTACATATGGGTTCGCCCATAGTAGGGCTAGGAATCCCACACCCTGACCTGGGTCGATCTCGTGTCGTGTCCGAATTAGAAACCCGTATCAGTGAACGGCTGTGCGCGCGTGTGTGTGTTGGTCGAGACGGTGCGGTCGAGATTTCTCCCAAACCGCTCAACCATATGGCCTGAAATTTTGTCAGTGCCGTGTCAGACACGTGGCCTAGGTGTCCATAAATTTTTGTGTCCATACGTGCCGTGTCGTGTCCGCTACAGTGCCCGAGCAGCAGGGCACTGTGCGTAGCCTGCTACGTGCGTGTGCGTGTCCAAAACCGATACAAAAAAGACACGAAAATAATCTCAGTCTTCACAAAAATTGCTACAAAAACCTAGATCTAGAGATCCATGAAATTAGAATTCAAAAATACGAAAAATAAATCCTTTGTGGCATTTCATCAAGCACATGCATAGACACCTTGATACGTGTCCGATACGGACACCAAACGAACACGAATTGACACAAAACCAATACCTACAGCTAGGGGACACCTAGGGCTTCCTATCCATGCAAAGAAAACGAAATTTGGTAGAGAGAATAGGGATTTACCTATATATGCAAAAAGCTTGGAAAAGCTTCAAATGGGGGGATTCCTCCTTGCTAGCCAATCTCTCCAAATTGATTCAAACCTAATATTTCTCTCCATGAACATAAAGTAGGGATCAATTAGAACCCAATGCAAAAGATTTGAGCCAAAAAGGAATTGAAATGAGGAAGTTATGGATTGGGGAAGAATGCTCTTACCTCTTTCTTCAAACTTGTAAAAATTTAATAAAAAAGGCAAGAACATGGAGGAGAATATTTATAGGGAAGGGGGAGCCCTAGTGGCTGGTCATAAAGTGGAAAATTAGGGTTAGGGTTTAGTCTAATGGTCATGGGCCAAGTTGCACTAGCTAACTAGCTCAAGTCTTAGCCTATGGTTCAATGCAAAAATCCTCCTACTCTCTTCATAAAACTTAGCCGACTTAAGTCAACCAAGCCCAACTCGAGTTAGATTAGGGTCCATACCATATTAACTAAGTCGCCAAGGTCAAGGTCAAAATCTAGGACAGTCGCTTAAGTCACAGCTAGTCAAAATCAAAATCAACAATCACCAGTGCAATAAATCATAAAATAATTCAAAGAGACCAAATGACCAAAATACCCCTAGGCTAAAAATAATAATTCAATCATCCTAATGACATGGTCAGGCTCTCGGTTAGGCAGTCTCTCAGGTTACACTAGCAAGGCATCAAAATCACAAGCCATGACTTAAAACAGTTTTAAATTGATTTTAAAAATAATTAAAAATCACCAAAAATCATAATGTGAAATAAATACGATTAAATAATATTTATAAGTACAAAATTTCAAAAATACCCTCATTCCAGAAACTGGGTGTTACAAGTCTACCCCCTTAGAAAAATTTCGTCCTCGAAATTAAGATGATCGCACCCTTCCTAGGTTAAACCCCCAATCAATTAAAGTCGAAGCAACACAATCCTACTGGTCGTGATTCTACAGTCTCAAACAGGGTAGCTACACTATCTAGTAATCATAAGCAATATCCTGGCAGGTACTAAGGAAAATCACACATAAAAGTGGAGAGGAAGAACAAGAAGGTCAAACCTGCTAATCCATCACCTGCAACGTCAGTCTCCTCGGCTGCCATCGCGAAAGCTCCACCCCTCTGGTGCTGAGCTACAGGTGGCCTAGCTCCGTCATATACGGGTGCAGTAGGGCAATCTCTGACCTGATGAGCAGCGGATCCACAGAACAGACAAACCTTCCGCCTCCTATAACAAGTCTCCCAAACGTGCCCTGCCCTCTTGCAGTAAGCACAAGGCTGCACGTTGCGGTCCTGCCCTCTAGGTTGATGATGTGCCTGCTGCACTCTCACTGGTGCCTGTGCCTGCTGATCCTGCACATGGGGCCTCTTGGCCTGACCCCCGCTGCTGCTACCTCCCTGGGAGTCTCGTCCCCTCTTGAGCCTAAGCTCAAGATCATCCTATGCAGCTAGTGCGTCCACCAGGATCTCCTCAAATGTAGCGTCGCGGGCGTTCTTGGTGTAGGACTTGACCTCCTTTACTAAGCCCTTCCGGAACCTCCGGGCCTTCGTCGTCTCCGACAAGTCCTCCATAAATCTGCTCAGGCGGCAGAACTCTCCTGCGTACTCCTCCACGGACTGGGTCCCTGAACTAGGGTCTCGAACTGGGTCTCGAGGGCTCCCAGTGTTGCGTCTGGAAAGAACTTCTCCTTGAACAGCTTCTTGAATGCTGCCCAAGTCTGTCCTGCTGTGCCAACCCTCGGGTCGGTCTGGTACCATGTACGGGCCAGATCCTGCTTCATACTGGCTGCCGCCTCTATCTGAAGTCTCGTTGGGATCTCAGCCAACCTGAAGATCTCCTCCATATGCTCGATCCACTCATCGGCATACAGGATCCCCTCTGTCCCTCGAAAGTCTCTCGGGTGCATCTTCTGGAAGTCCTGGATGCCCTTCTCCCGTGGCTGGTACGGCTGCGGGACTGCCCCTGGCTGAGCTACGACTCTCTCCACTGCCGTCACTGCCAGCTCAATGCCTCTGCTGAGCTCTGCCGTGTGCCTCTGCTGTTGGGTCTGCTGACCCTCCATGTACTACCTGAAGAAAGCCAACAGCTGAACGGCGTTAACTGTCCCTGCAGGTGGCTGCTGATGCTGCTGCTGAAACGTCTCAGGAATGACTGGGGCCGTCCTCTGAACAAGTGGAGGCATACCCCCAATGGCTACAGCAGCTCCTGTCTGATCCGGTACAGAAGGTGCTACAGTCTCAACAGGCTGCTGCAATGGACGAGAGGTGGCAGACCCCTCTCCAGCGGCTACTGTACCAGAGCGATGCGATCGTGTCTCCACCATCCTGAAGTCAGATCGAAAAGGAAGTCAATACTGAGCAGGAATCGATAAATCAAAGGAGGACAATTTATTACAAAGAAGACAAGTCAGTAAGATATGTAGATGGCATGAATTGAAGCAGAATTTTTCCTAACTGTGATTGAGTACCTCTCCGTTAAAGCCTATCTCTCAAAACCTATCGCAAGCTGTAGTGATACTCTAGTTCGAATACCACTACATAAACTCGACCTGCATGGGCCACCACTAAAAATGTGTCACGACCCGCACCTATTGTGAGGGTACGAGTACGTAACAGCGCCCAGCCTACGCCGCAGTGTCGGCGATAGAACGATGTTCTAAGTCTCTAACTAATCATCAACTCATGCAGTATATAATGTACTCATCACGATCAACTTCGAACGGAGGACAAGTATAAGATATGGTATAACTCAATCACAGTCTAAGCACGATAAGATAACACCGAAAAATAACTAAGAAATTGAAGACAACAAAACTACTAATAAAATAACAACAAACTCAAACAATCTCAAATACATCTCAAGTCTCAAATCTCTATATACAACTCCAGATCTAAACAAAAAAACTAAAACAAGACAGACTAACTAAACTCCCGATCACTCCTGAGTGTCGGGGCCAAAGGTAGCTAAGCCATCTCCTGCTCCAAGGCAAGTAGGGCAAATGTCCTCAGGGCAAACATCTGTAATATTTTAAACAGGTCCAGTCAGGACAGAAACGAGTACATTTCATCAAAAAATTCCAAGTAAATGACAGAGAACTATAAAGCAGTTATAGACAGTTGTATTGATGAATATGACAGTTTTATACAGGTAGTGATGTAGAGAAGCAGTTAAGGTACAATAAAAGTAAGGTAACCAAACAAGAAGAGAAACATAGCAAAGAAGACTGTAAAAATAAGATCTAGCTGAACTAGAGTAATATAATGAGTTTAGATGGTACAATATAAGTCGAGTGTAATCCTAATGTGAGCCTAATATAAGATGAGTTGAATGTAATTCTAATCATTATTCTAATAAGGTGAATCGAATAAGGTGATACGAATAAGGTGATACGAATAGTGATTCACATGATATTCTAATAATGATTCGAATAAATTCTCCAAGTGTGTTTTAAAATACTTAGATAGACATGTAAACGGCTATGGATAAATCCGGCACATCACACACCTGGCCGGGTGTGGAATGGCTATCGTTCGAATATATTCACATGGGATGGTTCGAATAGTGGGAATGTTCACATGTCTAATCAAGTATTTCCCCGTCCAGTCTAATACAAATGAATCCATAATCCAACACATAAGACGAATACAAGTCCAACCAACATATAAAGATACGAATAGGGTGATTCGAATAGTGATTCGTATGGTGATTCGTATGGTGATTCGAATAATAGAGGTAAGACGAGTAAGTATGTGTGTCGCATACATGGATTCAGAAATAATAATATGTTTGTAACAGAGAATCACATACAACTAACTAGAACTGAAGTACAATAATTGACAACTAAATGAAAGAACTATCAGAGAATGTACTCGCCTGCTACTCTGAAAAGAGTAGTATAATATCAGATATCTGCACCGGAGTCACAATGTCCTAAACAGAGTAATACAGGTTATGACATGTTCAATATAAGAAAAATAAAGGCTACAATGCAAACTATATGATTTCTAGGTCAAACTAGGTCAAAGTCAACTCTAAGTCAAACCTGGTCAACTGTCTAGGTCAAACTAGGTCAACAACAAGGCTACCTTGGTCAACTGGTCAAACTTAGGCTAGCAAGAGTCAATTTACCAATCTAGGTCAACTGGCAAATCTTTTAAGTCAGTTTGGGATCAAACTAAACATATTCCAAGTCGTCACCTACCTGTCATATATTCTACCTATATTATCCATGTAAAAATCCCAAGTCTAACCATTTCATATAGGACAAAAGTATAACTCATATCTATATACCTATTTTACCTCACCTTTATACCTATCCATACTCAACAAATATCTTAGATATCATAAATCAGTATAACTCAAAACCTCAAACTGATATCCTAGGAACTAACATCTCAAAACCACTTCCTATGGCAGACATCTATCCAACAAGTTCACAAGTAATTATCTAGAAAACCTTACATCATATACATTTAGCCATAACTCACATATATATATATATATATATATATATATATATATATATATATATATATATATATATATATATATATATATATATATATATATATATATATATATTCCCACAAGACTAACCTCAACCCACATATATGCATTGCATATACCTATCTAAGGTGAAGACTAAATAAACCAGCTAATTGGTACCCACAAGGAAGTAAGTCCTTGTCCACAGAGGCATGGGCATATCTGACATGTCCATGTATCCAATGGGACACTGTAACTCCCTTTCCCGAAAATTCTGAAATATTTTTATTTTATTTATTTTATTTAAATGGTGATTTAAATTAGTATAAATAATTATTTAGTTTATTATTACGGTAGATGTTTTTAGCCATAGTTGAGTTACGAAGTACTTGACAACTAGGAACCATGGCACGGATAGTACAGTGGCGTGTCTTGACTAGTGTATTATCCATGCCAAGGAAGGCCGGGCCATAGGGATGTTCTAACTAAAAAAACCAGACCAAGTTGTGAGTTGACTCATTTAAATTATTTTTAATAATATATTATTTTATATATTGATTTTGGTGGCCGGATTGGACCAAAACAGTCCGAACTGGGCCCGGACAAAACCAATGCCCAAATAGACATGTGGTGTGACCAGATGGCCATGTGGGCATATTTTATAGGTGTACAGATGTTCTCAATATTATTTTAAAAATTGAGAAATATTTTCTAATTACTAAATTAGAGGTACAAATTTATATTTATTATTAATGGTGTTTTTCAATATTGGAACAATTTTACCAAAGTAAGGGTATGTGGTAAAGATCACCCATTGGAATAATTTTTATTATTTTATTATTATTAAGGATATTTTGTGAAGATTTAATAACCATGCTCATTCCATTTTAAATATTATTATTGTGGTCATTGAGAATAAATTATTTATTATTATTTTATTGGGATTGTTATTTAATAATAATATTTTATATTTATTTTATTGTTAAATAAATATCATATATAAGGGTATTTGGATGTATATATAATATATATGTACTTGTGTATGTGTATAATATATATATATATATATATATATATATATATATATATATATATATATATATATATTATACACATACACAAGTATATATATATATATGTATTAAACTATGAAAGAAATAGAAAAAGAAAAAAAAAAGGGAAAGAATAATAAGCCACAGAAATAACAATGGCAGCCGGCCCACACTTTCCCCAACTCAGCATGCTAGAAACCGAACTAACCTTGCTGAGTTCATTCCCCGAGCCCTTTGAAACAAAACCCCACTGTTTACAACCCGAGCACAGTACCCGTATATATATATATATATATATATATATATATATATATATATATATATATATATATATATATATATAGAGCGATTGCAAACGAGGAGGAAACAAACCCTAACACCCCGCGCCTCCACCTAGCGAGAGCCTCCCCGACCCCGGACGCTCCATGCCGCCGCCGCCGACCCCCAGCCTCGCACGCGCCGCCGCAGGTGGCCGTCGGCCAACCACGCGCGGTGGCAAGGCCGACAAACAGAGACAACAATAGCAGTAGTCCGCGGCCACGAGGCTGTCTTCGTGCACGTTTTCTCGATCACCGTGTGATCGTTTTGCACACCGTTTTTGCAGGTACGTTCGCAACCCATAAGACTATAGATCCCTTCACATAGACTCTATTTATTCGCACTGTACACAACGAGAATCGATCGCAAAGATCGAAAAAAATCTCGAAATTCTGAGTTTAGAGTCAGTCCCAAACACCCAACTTCACGTCGATTTTTCCACCAATCTATCCTTCAAATCAGGAAACTTTCTAAACAGAAGTTAAACCCAACATATAGGGCTAGAAAATTCCAGTAGGAAGTTTGTAGAAATTTGCTTTGTACAGAGAAATAAACACATGTAAACTTCGTCAAAAACCTGTTTTTAAAAACGTAGAAAACGCTCCACACGACGTGCGTCACGTCAATCCGGACGACGTGGTCGCGTACCGAAAGGATCGAAAGCTGCGTAACGGCTTTGTGGTCGTGTGGGCTTTGGCGGAATTCAAATTGGTCGCGTGTGCGCGACGAATTTGATACGTATCCGTCGAAATTCACCGTATCATGTACTTTGTAAATTCTCCAATTATTTTCTGCACGCTCGTCAGATCGAGACGAAACTTGTGCCAACAGGACCGTATCATTTTTCTGGTCATGCATGCCAAGTTTGGTCCGATTTTGAGACTGTTGATAAAATTACCATTTTGCGGTTCCACTCAACGGGCGATTTTGTGCACGGCCCGCCGGAATCCAACTCTGGACATACAGTTGGGTTCGTATCGGAAAACTGGATCTGTAGACATGTAGTTTGATGACTTTAGAGACCGTTGACTCTGGCACACTTTTCGGTGCAAAGCGGGTCCAACGGCGGACATCGTTTTTGTCCGAAATTACCGTTTTGCCCCAGTGTCCAGAATTGGACTTAAGGACAGGCAATCCTAGTTAATTTGAATATTCTGAGAACGTTGGTAATGTTTATTTCAGCATTCGGAGACTTCTACATGTGTTGACTGATTGTGGCTCATTGTGTGGTATAGTATTAGTTTCTCCAGCTAAGGACCTCAGGCAAGTGCACTTTCTGATTGCTTTTCGATTCATAGTAGTCTTTTCATTTCATGTCTATACATATATCTTGCTGCTTGTTGACACGCTCGTCACACGGAGTTGTCAGGAGGAGAAATATCTTAGCATACATGTGGACTATCCAAAAATATCCCAATATGTCTAATCTTGTACGATAGTAGTTGCACACGACACGTGCAGTGAGCCGTATTTTACCCCCTAGCCGTTCACATGTTGAAACAGATATTTCACACCACCTAGGTAGATGTCTTTTATTAGTTTTTCCTTGTTTATTTCTCTCTCATGCTATGTCATCAGTTTTCTTACAGCTTTCAAATTCCATATGCTATTTTCATGTCTTGTTAATTCTGTTGTATTTTGCATTACCGTCGGTTTGTGTACTTGTTCCAATCCTGACTGGATAACCAACATTTTTCAGGTTTTAGCCGCTATCACTCTTAGCACTGGGGAAGACTTAGGTATGCTGAAGACAACCTAGAAATAGAAAGCATTTGTATCAATTTCTTTAATTGTAAAACTTTATTTTTCCTTTAATTATAAGTCTTGTAAATGTTGTAATAAATTTAGAATGGTGAATGAGCAACAAATGTTGTATTTTGAGCATCTATTTCTTGCGGGCTTGACAGCGTTCTACCGCCGACTCTGCGGCGTAGGCTGGCTTGGACACGTCTCGTATCCGAAAAAGCGGGTGCGGGTCGTGACAAGTTTTTGTGGTGGCCCATGCAGGTCAGTCTTTATAAAATTATTGCGAACTCGTGATAGTGCGTTAGTCGTACTATTGCGAGCCTGCGACCAGAAAATGCTCATTCACAATTAGGGTTAAAATGATTTAAGATAATGACTAGGACTAGGAGTCCCTTGTTTAAATTGACCGTTAGGTAGTTAAGGTTATTAGATAGGCCATGCGATTTAGATAGCTTACTAGATCTCTATTGGTACACTATTACTTTCGATATGACAGTGTGATCCAATGTGGATATACTATTCGCTTGGTATATTAGACTTGCCTAGAATTAAGGCGTTAATTTTGATAAACTGTTTAATTTTTTTTGCTCTATTAGATATAAACATCATTCTATGAGTTAGAATTGCCTGTTTAAATTCTCTTTTTACTGTAAGAATTGTATGTTTAATTTCTGATTCTGCTTTTCATATACAAATCTCGATGTAGGATTGGTTCAATGTTTTTCCCTCAACCATTTGAAATATTTAGGAAATCAAGATTAGGATATTTTTTATTTTTGTCTTCAGATATTTCTTTTCGACCAGCCTTTTACCTTAAGGATTGAGACTTATAGGCAGATCTTACACTTTCTATCATAGTCAACTAGTTTGAAACTCTGGCAACTCCTTGAAGTCCTTAGGAATATAGTTAGAGTAATTTAACGACTGCGATGGTTAGACAGCAGCGCACTGTCATCAATTAGCTGAGAGTGGAGATGTGGGTTCACTGCAGCCAGCAGCGCACTGGCGAGGCACAACCTACAGAATTAAAATCATCCCGAGGAACCATAGTCTATGGAACATTGCTAAAGCTATGTTCTCGAATGACCTCTTTTAGATCTTAGATACCCTTGTGCCAATATAGAATAGAGTACCTGGTAGCATGTCACCTCTGAATCACGGAACCAAGGGTTTGTCGTAGCTGAGTATACAGGCGAGGCACAATTCTCGGTAAAATAATTTCAGACGTGACTACAAGTTTAGGATACTATAGAGGATAGGGGCTGCCCTGTATGACCCCAAGATCCAAAAACCAATGCTAGTGGAAGTTCCGTAAGCTGGATAGCGTGTCCCCGACCTAGCCTTCCATGGTCCTTGTGATCTATTGATAAAGTAGTTGACTAATATTAATAGGTTTCCTAGAATATAGAATCTAGAGTCCATAGTCCATTAGTCGACCAAGGCCTTATAGGTAGTAGGAAGACTGTATAAGTAAGAACACCCGGTAAGGTTTTGATTATCTCAAAACTCGAACTACTATCTCCTCCTTCCAAAAATCTCGCGTACTTGTATTTCGACTATCTTGACCAATACTGCTATTACAGCCTAGTTTTGCAAGCTTACTCTTTTATCGAGCTTGATTCAAGACATATGTTTATTGGGGACGCCCGCTAACATATTCTCTAATCAAAATCATTGTATTATGGTCTGATCAACCATGATGCATTTGGTTCGCCCTTCATTTAATTATACTATGTGGAATGAGGTATAGATGTATCTAGGATCTCATCCGCGACTGCTTTGACAATCCCTCTTGAAATAATACCTTCGCCTTTGAATCACGTAATCGTACTCGGTGATCCCTCTCTTGAACTCCTTATTTGTTTTGTCTTTTACTGACTTAGAAAGACAAATGCTCGTAATTGATAGGTAGATACATAGTATCCCCATGACTATGATAGTTGTATACGCAAGTGTAGCTACCATCGACCAGCCTTGTGATTGAAACCTTGCCTTGGGTTATTCGTTCTCCTCTCGACCTTTAAGCTACTAGTGGGACCTTCTAGCCATTTGAATTTGAGGAACGGTCTTTGACTTGACCTATAATTACCGTATTCCGTCACGCCATGCCTTATTCTTTATTACAAGAGTCGAGGTACAGTATCCGGACTTCGGAATCCTTCTAACCTCATTATTCCTAAAAACCATATCCTAGCTTCTACGGTGGGTAGACCGCAAGCCTTCTAAAATTTTAGGAGATACAGGACTACCGAGTGATTAGAATAATATCCATTAGGATGATTATTAGTGCCCTTGGACTCCCACTTTTCATTTAAATTATTTTGTGTCCCCGGCCGTGCCATTAATATTCGGAGCACAAGACCAGCTGTTACCTCTCAACAAATTTCACATGCAAGATCTAGACGAGTCCACCTTCATCTAGGTATATCATGTCCCACTCAAAATTGTCCCCTTGTACTCTATTTTTGGTGTACGACTTTCAGGTTAAAAGGACTAGCTACAACCTTTACCATAGTACCGGTATACTTTCCGACCTCCATTAGAGCCTCAGCCTTGACTCAATTCCTTCGACCCAATAGGTGCTGGCAATCTATTCGAAGCCCACTACGCACATACCATGAGAGTGCAACTCAATTGAGGCCTCCTGTGCTACTTAAACACAAAAGTCACTGAAGGCGCATTTTGGGCTTTAGGAACCTAGCTAACCAACCTGACTAGCTACTAGCTCAACCCCTTGGATAGAAACCTATTCTAGAATACCCTAATCTAATAGGAATAGTTTTATCATTGGAATCTTGTCCAGTCCATATAGATTGCAATCCAAGGTTTACACAACCAACGAGGGATGCCCAATCAGGAAGCCCATTAAGACTCAGTAAAACCCATCCATGCATACCGCCATACTCGGAATAGAAAATCGGACTGTTGAAATAGGTTCCCATACCTATTATGTAGTCTCCAGCCCTTGGAATGTGAATCCATTCGTAACCTTTGTTCCATCTACCTGTAAGTCGAGATACGACCTTGTATTGCATTTATATTTCTTACGCGTGTGTTTAAATAACCACTAAAAAGATCACAATCTTGATTTCTCAAATTCTGTTTTATTATAGAACCTTGTTTAGATTAATTTGAGAAACGTAACTTCTGTATTGCACGGATTACAAGACCCTCTGAGAAACTTAGCGAGTAATTGGACTAGAGTAGCCCAATCTAGCGAATAAGACTATAAGTTCATAAGTACTATTTATATCTGTATTATGGGATATTCTCTACCGCTCTTGAAACTTCATATTTGCTTTTGATTATTCTTTCTTATTTTCCTGTCCTTCCTATTTTGGAGCGACGAATGGCCAAGTTTATTAGAATCTATCAATATTTATTAGTTATTTGTGTAAATTTGCTGATTATTAAATTTTGGGTTGCTTAATAGATAGGAGAGGATTATAGATGTCATATGCAGTAGGTACCGGTTGGTAGAATTGTTAACAACTAGTTAGAAGATTATAAAGTTTTAGGGACATACCATTGAGGGAGTAGTATGACCAAAGGTGGGTAGAAGTCCTCGGAGTTCGTAGTTACAAAATGGCTAGAAAGAGGATACAACTATTTGGAGAAATTAAATGTGAGAAGATTGTGGTAATAGTGGATTTACCCTTTTTATTTTTGGAATTTTAGGCATGATTATGAGTTAGAATTTCGAGGACGAAATTATTTTTAAGGTGGGTAGATTTGTAACTCCCTTTTCCGGAAATTCTGAAATATTTTTATTTTATTTATTTTATTTAAATGGTGATTTAAATTAGTATAAATAATTATTTAGTTTATTATTACGGTAGATGTTTTTAGCCATGGCTGAGTTTCGAAGTACTTGACAACTAGGAACCATGGCACGGATAGTACAGTGGCGTGTCTTGACTAGTGTATTATCCATGCCAAGGAAGGCCGGGCCATAGGGATGTTCTAACTAGAAAAACCCGGCCAAGTTGTGAGTTGACTCATTTAAATTATTTTTAATAATATATTATTTTATATATTGATTTTGATGGCCGGATTGGACCAAAACAGTCCGAACTGGGCCCGGACCAAACCCATGCCCAAATAGACATGTGGTGTGACCAGATGGCCATGTGGGCATATTTTATAGGTGTACAGATGTTCTCAATATTATTTTAAAAATTGAGAAATATTAATTACTAAATTAGAGGTACAAATTTATATTTATTATTAATGGTGTTTTTCAATATTGGAACAATTTTACCAAAGTAAGGGTATGTGGTAAAGATCACCCATTGGGATAATTTTATTATTTTATTATTATTAAGGATATTTTGTGAAGATTTAATAAGCATGCTCATTCCATTTTAAATATTATTATTGTGGTCATTGAGAATAAATTATTTATTATTATTTTATTGGAATTGTTATTTAATAATATTATTTTATATATTTTTTTATTGTTAAATAAATATCATATATAAGGATATTTGGATGTATATATAATATATATGTACTTGTGTATGTGTATAATATATATATATATATATATATATATATATATATATATATTTTTTTTTTTTTTTTTTTGTGTATAATATATATATATATATATATATATATATATATATATATATAAATCAAAAATATATATATATATATATATATATATATAAAATATATATATATATATATATATATATATATATATATATATATATATATATATATATATATATATATATATATATATATATATATATATATATAAAATATTAAACTATGAAAGAAATAGAAAAAGAAAAAAATTAGGGAAAGAATAATAAGCCACAGAAATAACAATGGCAGCCGGCCCACACTTTCCCCAACTCAGCATGCTAGAAACCGAACTAACCTTGCTGAGTTCATTCCCCGAGCCCTTTGAAACAAAACCCCACTGTTTACAACCCGAGCACAGTACCCGTATATATACGTATATATATATAGAGCGATTGCAAACGAGGAGGAAACAAACCCTAACACCCCGCGCCTCCACCTAGCGAGAGCCTCCCCGACCCCGGATGCTCCATGCCGTCGCCGACGACCCACAGCCTCGCGCGTGCCGCCGCAGGTGGCCGCCGGCCAACCACGCGCGGTGGCAAGGCCGACAAACAGAGACAGCAATAGCAGCAGTCCGCAGCCACGAGGCTGTCTTCGCGACACGTTTTCTCGATCACCATGTGATCGTTTTGTACACCATTTTCGCAGGTACATTCGCAACCCATAAGACTATAGATCCCTTCACATAGACTCTGTTTACTCGCACTGTACACGACAAGAATCGATCGCAAAGATAGAGAAAAATCTCAAAATTCTGAGTTTAGAGTCAGTCCCAAACACCCAACTTCACGTCAATTTTTCCACCAATCTATCCTTCGAATCAGGAAACTTTCTAAACAGAAGTTAAACCCAACATATAGGGCTAGAAAATTCCAGTAGGAAGTTTGTAGAAATTTGCTTTGTACAGAGAAATAAACACATGTAAACTTCGTCAAAAACCTGTTTTTAAAAATGTAGAAAACACTCCACACGACGTGCGTCACGCCAATCCGGACGACGTGGTCGCGTACCGAAAGGATTGAAAGCTGTATAACGGCTTTGTGGTCGTGTGGGCTTTGGCGGAATTCAAATTGGTCGCGTGTGCGCGACGAATTTGATGCGTATCCGTCGAAATTCACCGTATCGTGCACTTTGCAAATTCTCCAATTACTTTGTGCACGTTCGTCAGATCGAGACGAAACTTGCTCCAACAGGACCGTATCATTTTTCTGGTCCTGCATGCCAAGTTTGGTCCGATTCTGAGACTGTTGATAAAATCACCGTTTTGCGGGCCCCGCGGTTCCACTCAACGGGCGATTTTGTGCACGGTCCGCCGGAATCCAACTCTGGACATACGGTTGGGTTCGTATCGGAAAACCGGATCTGTAGACATGTAGTTTGACGACTTTAGAGACCGTTGACTCTGGCACATTTTTTGGTGCAAAGCGGGTCCAACGGTGGACATCGTTTTTGCCCGAAATTATCGTTTTGCCCCAGTGTCCAGAATTGGACTTAAGGACAGGCAATCCTAGTTAATTTAAATATTCTGAGAACGTTGGTAATGTTTATTTCAGCATCCGGAGACTTCTACATGTGTTGACTGATTGTGGCTCATTGTGTGGTATAGTATTGGTTTCTCCAGCTAAGGACCTCAGGCAAGTGCACTTTCTGATTGCTTTTTGATTCATAGTAGTCTTTTCATTTCATGTCTATACATATATCTTGCTGCTTGTTGACACGCTCGTCACACGGATTTGTCGGGAGGGGAAATATCTTAGTATACATGTGGACTATCTAGAAATATCCCAATATGTCTAATCTTGTACGATAGCAGCTGCACACGACACGTGCAGTGAGCCGTATTTTACCCCCTAGCCGTTCACATGTTGAAACAGATATTTCACACCACCTAGGTAGATGTTTTTTATTAGTTTTTCCTTGTTTATTTCTCTCTCGTGCTATGTCATCAGTTTTCTTACAGCTTTCATATTCCATATGCTATTTTCATGTCTTGTTAATTCTGTTGTGTTTTGCATTTGTCACGCCCCAGTACCGAAATACTGGGACGGACTAGGCCAGCTACTCCGTATGAGGTATAAAACGTCATACGGCGATCGTGGCTGTCAATCTTGCTGGGTATCCTAGCATGCAAGCAGTCTATGGCCTAAATCTGATCTCATATCCATAGGCAATAACCAATAAAATAACGACAAGAGAGATAATCATATGAAAAACAGGAAATACTCATATGGTAATCAGAGAGTTTACAATAAGAAATAATGTAGACAAGAATACCTTCCCATACAGTTCCCTCATGATCAGAAACTGAAGCACGTCCTCCAAGTCAAGTCTAGAAGATCCACATGGTCGGTCACAGGCAATCTGGGGACAATCCAGGGTTGGTCAGGCCAACCGTAGCAAGTACCAGAAAGAAAGGCTCAAGGACGGGCGAAGAAAACCAGCAGGATATAATATGACAGGAATAGCATGTAAAAATAGTAAATAAGGTAAGGGATCGTGCGGTACCAACGCACGATTACAGAATATAAGGCAACAATCCAATTACTAGTACGTAAGTAACCAACAATCATCACAATCATCCTAACATCCACTAATGCTTGCATTGCCAACTGGAACTCGTAGTCTGTCATCGGAATAGTAACCCATCCCTACATCAAACAAGAACAAGGGAATGAATTACTGCACCGGGACAACGTTACGTGCCAACCAGCTTAGCAAGCAACAAGCCAAACAATTATATAAATAAGCGGCCACTCAAATGCCTACGGCTGTCTATGTGGAGGTTGGGTTACCCCAACAATGCAATATAGGAATCCTCAGATCGTGCCATATCCCGCAAGGACTAGCGAGGCTAAATAACGCATAGCAGGTAGGTATGCACGGTCCCTCGGAAGGCCACCGTGCTAAGCAGGAGTACATATAGTAGTCGGATACTGCCATATCCGTGGCGGCCAACCCCGACGCGCCAGGACGAGCCTGTGGCGGCCGGTAATGCACGATCTCGGGATTCCGTTCCCTTCCAATGCTTCTACCATTTTAGTTGCCTAGATTAACCCTACATTTATCCGGAATCACATGTCGTGGTCACATGCTCATCCTCCTAGATGTCGTACCTCAGTACGAGAACGCTAAGTAAGAATCAGCCTCGACACCTATAGTCCCAGTTGTGATCCATCCTTAGTGTTATGCAACAAGCAAGCAAGCAATCCTAACCACGCTAAGACTATAGGCCAACTACCAGATACCCGTGCAGGTAATCATATAATATAGCCAGAATATCAAGATGGCATCACAATGCCATATAATCATGGAAGTAGCACCTAAAAGTGCCAATAGACAAAGGGCACCGCAGTGCAATGTCAGGGCCAGTACCTCACAGGGTAAGCTGGACTTATAGCACGGATACAGGTAGTCAGGTCTGGGACAAGGACAACTCTGTCAGTCACAAGAAGTCATCTGCCCATATCGTGGCATGGATATCAGGTTAAGTACAAGATCAGAACCTCTACTATAATAATATCTCAAGCATATATGGGAGCCTACAGCTCCAATCATCAAGTCGGTCTATCCACCAGATCAATCTATCAAGTGCCTCCCATCCATGAGGGAGTGAATATCACGTCAATAAAGACAACCACCAAATACCAATCTCATTCCCCCTAACAATGCTAGGCCCTCAGACTCACAAGAATCCTCCTAGTCAATGACCACAAGCCACTAGAAAACAAGCCCCTCAACTACCAAGACAGCAATCAACCAGGTTCTCTAACTACCGGAATACACAAAGGCACCGGATTTGGGTGTTTGGGAAGTCGAGTAAAAATCATATAATAATACCCTCGATATTCTCCTCGTTCCGTGAGACACTCGCACCAGTATCCAAAATCCAAAGTCCTCGAAGACATATCTGATCAAATTAGAACATCACCAAAGAACTAGCAACACTATCTAAGAATCCACTTAGTCTACCATTATCCCTATCTCAATATCATCTTCTCATAGTCAATCCTCGAATAAGATCATAATCCCAACACATGGGTCAACACTAATCAACGCCGTCGGAAGATGGCAAGGATTGTGTGAACCACTCTGGATCAGATCCACAACCCTTAAACCAAACAAGGACCAGGGTTGCAGACCTTCACCCGAGTAGAACCACTCTCCTTACACAATCCGGCGGACAGATAATGGGATAACAACTAAACTAGAATACCATCTAAAAAGAAGGGTCACAGGTCAAGAGTCCAATGGATGATACCGTCGAAAAGGCAAGGATTGCGTGAACCACTCTGGATCAGATCCACAACCCTTAAACCAAACAAGGACCAGGGTTGCAGACCTTCACCCGAGTAGAACCGCTCTCCTTACACAATCCGGCGGACAGGACAGATCAAGACGCTAGGCGACTAATCTAGTCGGGAGTCTACCTAGCAGGCAATGAGATCAGGGATACTATACCAAGAAGAACATGCATGAGTTCAGTCCCGCAAACCAAAGGAATGGCACTGTCCAATCCTTCGAACCAAATTCCCAACCGGGAATTCTGAAAAAATCCGGCAGAGTCTCCTTTGTAATCTGGATGGGAGCACCCTACGAATAGGGGCTAAAACCACTCGGCGCAACCCGCCGCAGAATTGCAGAATCGCGGACTCGCGGGCTGAGAACACTAAGTCTCAGCTACCAGTAGCACTACGATGCGTACTGGGCACCAATCCTAGCCGAGAACACTAAGTCTCGGCCTCCAGTAGCACTACAATGCGTACTGGGCGTCAAACCAACACATGCAGCAAGAATCGCCACGCAGGGCGCACCAAGACCCACAGTCATATCCAAGCCACAAACAAAGTCATAGAAACAGTTAGCCAAAGCCGTTACCCGACCGCCAGTCGGACACGGGACATATGGGGATAATCCATACATGTGAGTCGTGCTCGTGTCCTCGGAGGTGTGGATGACCCATCCGAGTTGTCCGATACGGTCTATCCCGGTATCGGACCAAGCTATCCTAAGCTATCATCATGGCAGTTCTACTACTAGGCTATACTAATCATGATTATACAATTTATAAGTACAAATTAATTAAATGCAATAAAATCCAGGAGAGAGGGCAAGAGCCGTCGATGAGCAAGAGATACTTGCCTAGAGGGCTCGGCTAGGTAAGCAAGTCTTCGACGATCTGGATCCAAGCTAGCACGTCCATCGAGGTCCTCAGAACACATAATAAATAATTATTAGAATTAAATAATAAAATAATGCATGAAATACATGGATCTCGCACGGAAACCGAGGCACGCGGATCGACACGGACACGCAAATCGAGACGTGCACGTATATCGAGACGCACACGAGAATCGAGATGAACAGGAGACAACGTGCACGTAAATCGAGACGTGCACGTAGATCGAGGAAATCACGAATATCGGGATGGCACATGAATCAATACGACACGCAAATCGGGGCATGTACGCAAATCGAGACAGAGCGAGATTCAAGGGAGCACACAAATCAATACGACATACAAGTCGACGTATGCACGCAAATCGATGCGATGCAGAGTCCAAGGTGATACGCAAACCAAGACGGCACGTAAATCGGAGCGGCACAAAAATTGAGATGGGCACAAAGGCCGAGACACATAAATAAGGCAACACACAAACCAATGGGGCACGGTGCCCGAGGCAGCGCGGGGCTCGAGGAGTCCCGCTGCTCAAGGCAGCGCGTGAATCGAGGGTGCACGAAAGCCAATAAGGCGCACGCAAACCGAAGCATACGCAGAACGAGGCGCACGCGGACCGAGCAGTGCACTGCTCGAGGCAGCACGTGTACCGAGGCACGTGGCCCGAAGACCATGCAGCCCAAGGCTCCCCCGCTGCTCGAGCAGTGCAGGGCCCAAGGGCGTCCCGCCGCTCGAGGCAGTGCTGGCCCGGGCGCGACAATGACACGGCAGTGGTGCTGGCCACCGGGGAGAAGAGGAAAGGAAGGGCGGGGGAGATCGGGGCTCACCGGGGTCGGTCGGGCTCCGGCGGAGGGGCAGCAGCAGCAGCGGTGGTGGTGCTGGTGGCGACGGAGGAGGCCGGCCGAGAGGGAGACGGCGACGGCGACGATGATGGTGGCGCTGGTGGTGGCGACGACGGCCATGGTGAAGGGGGTGGCTGCGGTGGCCGAGACGAGGGCGGCCGCGGTGGTGGCGGGCGCCGGGAACAGCGAGAGAGGGAGAAATGGAAGTGGTGGCGGTGGAGACGAGGGCGGCTGCGGTGGCGGCGGGTGCCGGAGCTGGCCGGGGAGGAGAATAACGAGGGAGAGATGGTGGAGCCGGCGGTGGCGGTGGGAGCAGTGGTGGCCGCGGCGGTGGCTGGCCACGGGGGCGACGCCGGCGGAGGAGAGGGGCTCGAGGGAGAGGGGGCTGGCCAGAGCTCGGGGAGAGGGGGCTGGCCGGAGCTCTCCAGCAAGAGGAGAGAGAGGAAAAGTAAGGAAATGAGAGAGAGGAAGAATGAATGAGTGGAGAGAGAGAGGAGGGGGGGTAGGTAGATATTTTAGAGGGGTAGATTTAGGATCAAGAAAATAATAGTAGCAATAATAAAAATGAGAAAAATTCACCTCCAATAATTAATAATAAAATTTTAAAAATACCCAATTTCAAAAATCCTCCAAATACGAAATACAGTCATATACCTATTTCCAAAATAGGGATCTGACAGCATTGCCGTCGGTTTGTGTACTTGTTCCAATTCTGACTAGATAACCAACATTTTTCAGGTTTTAGCCGCTATCACTCTTAGCACTGGGGAAGACTTGGGTATGCTGAAGACAACCTAGAAATAGAAAGCATTTGTATCAATTTCTTTAATTGTAAAACTTTATTTTTCCTTTAATTATAAGTCTTGTAAATGTTGTAATAAATTTAGAATTGTGAATGAGCAACAAATGTTGTATTTTGAGCATCTATTTCTTGCGGGCTTGACAGCGTTCTACCGCCGACTCTGCGGCGTAGGCTGGCTTGGACACGTCTCGTATCCGAAAAAGCGGGTGCGGGTCGTGACAGACACCAACGAGTCCAAGAATCAGGACACGAGGTGTCCAAAGGCAGAAATCTAAGTATCAGAAAAAATAGTGCACTCAGGCCTCGTGCGTGCGTGTCGAGCCTTTGTGGGCTCGACACAGAGCTCGAGGTGGGTCGAGCTCGTGCATATGGGTTCGCCCATAGTAGGGCTAGGAATCCCACACCCTGACCTGGGTCGATCTCGTGTCGTGTCCGAATTAGAAACCCGTATCAGTGAACGGCTGTGCGCGCGTGTGTGTTGGTCGAGACGGTGCGGTCGAGATTTCTCCCAAACCGCTCAACCATATGGCCTGAAATTTTGTCAGTGCCGTGTCAGACATGTGGCCTAGGTGTCCACAAATTTTTGTGTCCATACGTGCCGTATCGTGTCCGCTACAGTGCCCGAGCAGCAGGGCACTGTGCGTAGCCTGCTGCGTGCGTGTGCGTGTCCAAAACCGACACGAAAAAGACACGAAAATAATCTCAGTCTTCACAAAAATTACTACAAAAACCTAGATCTAGAGATCCATGAAATTAGAATTCAAAAATACGAAAAATAAATCCTTTGTGGCATTTCATCAAGCACATGCATAGACACCTTGATACGTGTCCGATACAGACACCAAACGAACACGAATTGACACAAAACTAATACCTACAGCTAGGGGACACCTAGGGCTTCCTATCCATGCAAAGAAAACAAAATTTGGTAGAGAGAATAGGGATTTACCTATATGTGCAAAAAGCTTGGAAAAGCTTCAAATGGGGGATTCCTCCTTGCTAGCCAATCTCTCCAAATTGATTCAAACCTCATATTTCTCTCCATGAACATAAAGTAGGGATCAATTAGAACCCAATGCAAAGATTTGAGCCAAAAAGGATTTGAAATGAGGAAGTTATGGATTGGGGAAGAAGGCTCTTACCTCTTTCTTCAAACTTGTAAAAATTTAATAAAAAAGGCAAGAACATGGAGGAGAATATTTATAGAGAAGGGGGAGCCCTAGTGGCTGGTCATAAAGTGGAAAATTAGGGTTAGGGTTTAGTCTAATGGTCATGGGCCAAGTTGCACTAGCTAACTAGCTCAAGTCTTAGCCTATGGTTCAATGCAAAAATCCTCCTACTCTCTTCATGAAACTTAGCCGACTTAAGTCAACCAAGCCCAACTCGAGTTAGATTAGGGTCCATACCATATTAACTAAGTCGCCAAGGTCAAGGTCAAAATCTAGGACAGTCGCTTAAGTCACAGCTAGTCAAAATCAAAATCAACAATCACCAGTACAATAAATCATAAAATAATTCAAAGAGGCCAAATGACTAAAATACCCTTAGGCTAAAAATAATAATTCAATCATCCTAATGACATGGTCAGGCTCTCGGTTAGGCAGTCTCTCAGGTTACACTAGCAAGGCATCAAAATCACAAGCCATGACTTAAAACAGTTTTAAATTGATTTTAAAAATAATTAAAAATTACCAAAAATTATAATGTGCAATAAATACGATTAATTAATATTTATAAGTACAAAATTTCAAAAATACCCTCATTCCAGAAACTGGGTGTTATATATATATATATATATATATATATATATATATATATATATTTTATATATATATATATATATATATATATATATATATATATATATATATATACTAAAATTTCTTATTCGGTTTTTGGTTTTGGACCGAAACCCAAACCCAAAACCGAATAAGAAAATCTAGTATTTTCAAAACCGAAATCGAACCGATTTTTTTAAAAACCGAACCGAATCTCTTATTCGGTTCGGTTCGGTTCGGTTCGATTTTCGGTTCAAAATCGAATAATGCTCACCCCTACTAGAAACGGCGTTTTACAAAAATAAAATAAAATAAATGTAGATAACGCCCATGGGAAATTATGAATTAATATAAGGAAATTGTCACTTCCCGTTCCCAGAATATCTATTCTAAATACAAGTACTGCTGGAATGTATTCATTTAATATTTATCATGTATTATTCTGTATTTAAATTCCTTTAATTTTCTGTTAATTTATTTCCTGCAATTTTATTTCTGCACTTTATTTTCTGCTTTTATTCCTGCATTTATTTTCTGCTTTTACCTCTTTGCTTTGCTTGCGGGTTGGCCTTGGATGAACCCATTGGACCCGGCCCAATACTCCCACCTACCACCACCCTTTCATTTAAAGCCCAAAACCATTTCTCTCTCTTCATTACTTCTTCCCATTACACTTCTTCTTCCCCATAACTCTCCCACCAACCTAGAAGAGATAGGCAAGTGCCAACTTGCTTCTTGATGTATCCCCATTTTTATTGTTCCATCATCTTCCTTATTTGATTCTAAGTCTCTTTAGTGCTTAGCATTTTCAATTTCCATGGCTTCTTTGTTGTAGATCTAAGTTTGATATATTTTCGGATTTCTTAGGTTTTGATCTAGTAAACTTTGTTATCTTCAAGTTTCGATGGTTCCATGTTGTAGAGAATTTCGTTCTACCCAATTTTGACCTATGGAAGTCCATATTTGGGCTTGGGATGAAGGATTTATGAAGCTTGGAAGCAATGGCTTCCATGGTTCCCATGGTTCTGTTCTCAGAAAATTCGGAGAAGAAGAACAGTCCCAGCCGCATCAAATCTTCATTCCTCAAGCGCATGGAAATCTTTACTTCCACAGCGCATCAAATCATCACTTCTCACAGCCAAGGCGCATGAGTTATTTATTTTCCAATCACTTCTCACAGCCAAGGCGCATGAGTTATTTATTTCCCAATCACTTCTCACAGCCAAGGAGCATGAGTTATTTACTTCCCAATCACTTCTCGCAGCCAAGGCGCATGAGTTATTTATTTCCCAATCACTTCCCACAGCCAAGGCGCATGAGTTATTTATTTCCCATTCCTCAGGCGCATGAGTCATTTATTTCCCACAGATTCTCTCAGGCGCATGATTTATTTATTTCCCAATCACTTCCCACAGCCAAGGCGCATAAGTTTATTTATTTCTCAATCCTTTCCATCAGGCGCATGAGTTTATTTATTTCCCACAGATTTTCTCAGGCGCATGAATTTATTTATTTCCCAATTATTTCCCACAGTGCGTGAGATTGTTTATTTCCCAATCATTTCCCACAGCGCACGAGATTTATTTCCCACAGCCGCATTCCCACAGCGCATGAGTTTATTTATTTCCCAATCTCATTCCTCAGGCGCATGGATTATTTATTTCCCAATCTCATTCCTCAGGCGCATGAGATTATTTATTTCCCAATCTCATTCCTCAGGCGCATGATATTATTTATTTTCCAATCTCATTCCTCAGGCGCATGATATTATTTATTTTCCAACCTTTCCCACAGCGCATGAGTTTAATTATTTCCCAATCATTTCCCTCAGGCGCATGATATTATTTATTTCCCAACCTTTCCCACAGCGCATGAGATTCTTTATTTCCCAAACATTCCCCACAGTGCATGAGATTTATTTATTCCCCAATCATTTTCCACACTGCATGAGATTTATTTATTCCCCAATCATTTCCCACAGCGCATGAGATTCTTTATTTCCCAAGCATTATTTATTTCCCAATGTTTATTTTCTGAATTTGGCATTAATTAACATTGATTGTTATCTTGATTAATTATTGATCATGCGTTCCTAGATGGAACTAAGAGACTGGCTAGTCGTCTTATTGAAATGAATGAATGAGACACGTTCATATTAAGTATGAACTACTATAATCGATTGGCCGATTCCCGAATCTTGACATACAGGCATACATGCAGGCTTCAATTTATTTATTTATTTATTTTACTATAAAAGAAGCATGTGTACTTTATGGTCAAGGCATGATTGTTCCGTGGTTAGTTTGGATTGTTGCATTACGCTATATAAGACCTACAACCTAACCGCACGGGCATCGTTGTAGAGTTGTGCATATCGTACCCCGTACGAAAGTACTCATTCCGAATGACCATGATCCACGGCATGAAATTTCACTCAACGTAGAGACTATTAAGTTAAATAAAATAATGATTGCATGGAGAGAATGGATTCCCGAGTTCTTACATGACAGCCCTCTTTGGGACTATTAGTGCCCAACAGGCCGGCTGGTTCCCACAGATACTGCAAATCTGCCACACGGACAGGGAGCGGTATCTGCTTATATTATTGTATATTGTATATTGATGACGGGCGTCCCGCTGGGACTCGTCTAATTCATGATTGGCGCAATTGATTGATTGGATAGACTAGCCTTGCTTGTCCATAGTAAGAACTGAAAAATCCTTATTGTATAATTCCAGGATAACTTGGGACTCACAGTAGTAAGCCGTAGGAGTTGGATGGCCGTTTAAGTTGATTTGTTTGTGTACTGTACCTACTCTGTTAACTAACTGAGATGATCAGAGCATCATGACATGACGGGCCAACTTCTGTCCTTGTTTGGTTGGGAGGTTGGTTCGAAGTGTCGTGATGTCACGTGAATCCCAGTAGCGAGCAGAGATCTATTATTATATTCTCTTATTTACTGGTTTAATGCCTCATATCGTGCTTCCTTGCGGTACTTGCTATTAGAGGTCTAACCTCTCTGGTTTTGCATGGCCAGATTTAGAGCCGGTTCCCGAGGACTCAACTTACTTCTACCTCCAAGATGGTCAACACTAGAGGGATGATCGCAGGAGGACTCGAGTGGGTTTCTTACTTCCCCGCTCGTTTTGTTATTTACCTTATACTTTGCCGTTTGGCACCGACATGTTAGTCGGATCGTCTTGTACTTACTTTTACATAATTGTAACTAAAGTCAGACTGCAGCTGATAACAATTGTGTATATTTTTGCTACATCAGATCTGGCTATGTTTTGTAAAGCCAGATATCAAGAACATTTTGACAGAGCGTTTGGGACGCCTTACTGCTTTATCTTACATGTTCTCTATTACTGTTTCTTGTTCGAATGGTTGAGACAATAGATGTGAAGTGACCATAGTGAGACCTTTATGTAGTATGCACCCCCTTGTCTGGTTAGACAGCATTGATCGTATTATACGGTATTCATCTACCCGTAATACGTAGCTGGCTGAGTCATTCTCCCGCTCTCCAGTATTCTGGTTCTGGGGCGTGACAGAAATGCTAAAGGAATATTATATATATTAGAGAGGGCCAAATACAAATATTTTAATTTATTCAAAATCCAGAGTCTAAATATCTCTTGGTTGAATATTATAAAAGAAATAATAATAAATAAAATAATTTTACTAACTATTTTGGTTAAAGGAGCATAATATAAATAACTGGGAATTGCTGAGAAACCTAATTTCGAGATTAGTTTGTATGAAAAATCCACTCGCAGGATGGATTTTATGAAATATCCAGAATTATATATTTTCACGTTAAATATTTCAAGATTCCCTTTAGATGCTCTGTATTTACAAAATTGTCATCTTTATAATACCATAACTACCCTTCGCACAAACACATATTTGGATTGCAATTTTCGCCTTCTTCTTCTTCACGAGAGATCTGAATTCCATTGCTCTCATCTTCAGCAGAGATCGCAAAGATCGTTCGCAGTTCACTGTGCTTTTCTTCAGTCGAACTCCGATCATCGCTCATCATCATCGTGGAGAGATTTGAAGTTTTCCTGCGATTAGGTCAATTATGGAGAGAAGATATTCTTCTTCTTTTCCATAAGAGTTAGCATCATTTTGAAAGAAGAACGAAAAACTCTTGATTTTTTGTTCCTGACAAATTTTTTTCACAAAAAAAAAGGTTTTAGGTTTCTGTCGACTGTTCTTCATCATTCTCCGTGTTAAAATTATGGAGAATTACCATCCTCCGTGCTAAAACCACGGAGAATGGCCTTATCCATGTCAAAATGACGGAGAGTGGCCATTCTCCGTGTTAAAATGACGGAGAATGGCCATTCTCCGTGTCAAAATAACGAGTTATTCTTCGTGTCAAAATGACGGAGAATGGCTCCATGATAAAATGACGGAGAATGGCCATTATCCTTGTTAAATTGACGGAGAATGACCATTCTTCGTCATTTTAACACGGAAAATGGCTATTCTAGGTCAATTTAACAAGGAGAATGGCTATTCTCCGTGGTTTTAGCACGGAGAATGGTCATTCTCTGTCATTCTAACACGAAGAATGACTATTCTTTATCAATTTAACAAGGAGAATGACCATTCTCCGTGGTTTTAGCACGGAGAATGACCATTTTCCGTGGTTTTAGCACGGAGAATGACCATTCTCCGTGTTAAATTGACAGAGAATGGCCATTCTCCGTCATTCTAACACGGAGAATGGCTATTCTTAATTTGTCAATTTAACAAAGAGAATGGCCATTGTCCGTGATTTTAGCACGGAGAATGACCATTCTCCGTGGTTTTAGCACGGAGAATGGTCATTCTCTATGATATTACCATGGAGAATAATCATTCTCCTGCATTTTATGACCAGTTGAAACTTTGAAGGGCCATAACTTTTGACTGGGAGGTCGAAACGAGTTCCGGTTTGTCGCAAAAGGAGCGTATTTCCGAGGAGCAGGAGATTAATCATTTCTCCGTTAGTTGGCCTTTCAAAATTTTAGAAACACGAAAAAATGATGTTTGGACCTCCATTTTAACAATTTTACCGTTTTGTCGACCTTTTTGAAATTTTCAACAAGTTTTTGAAGTAAGGTTTGAAGATTTTTGAGGAAAAAAATCTAGATTCGAAAGTGAGCAGCGTATGGAAGAAGTGGAAGTATCGAAACGTTTTTTTAAGAGTAGTTTCGTTGGTGTTTTCAATAAATTAGAAGGAAGGGCAAAAAGGTCATTCGGAACCCCCTTTATATATTTTTTGCTAATTTTGAGCACGCGATGAAATGTTATTATGCGATGGATTTTTCATAAAACTTTTTCGTTTTTTTGGGCATTTCATAAATTTTTCCTATAAATAATGTAATATAGTGGGCCACTCTTTTTTTTTTTGCAATGTGGTCCACTATATTACATTATTTATATTATGCTCCTTTAACCAAAATAGTTAGTAAAATTATTTTATTTATTATTATTATTTTTAATAATATTCAACCAAGAGATATTTAGACTTTGGATTTTGAATAAATTAAAATATTTGTATTTGGGCCTTCATAATAGATATAATTACTAATTAGTGTGTTGGTTTGCAATAAGTTAGAATATTTGTGTTTGGATCTCCATAATAGACATATTTAGTGTTTGAGTCTTGGACTAATAGTTGATTGTTAAAAACAAAGTAGAAAAATAAAAATCAAATAAAAATTAGTAAAAAGAAAAACTAAAAAAATAACCGTAGAACGAGAAAAAATGGGGAAAAAACGAAAAAGGGAAAATGAAAAAAAAAATGCCGAAATAAAACAAAAAAATAGAAAAAGGATAAAAATACTAAAACAAAAAAAAAATGGAAAAAAAATCTAAAACCTGAAAAAGGATTAAAAAAGTAATATTATTTTGTCCGAGCAAAAAAATCCACATATTCTTAAGGGATAAGATTTTCGTCTTTTGTAGGTAAATTATTTACCCGGATATAAGTAATTTTTGAAGATATATTTTTTTAACCTAAACCAAACATGAAAATAGGTTTCTATAATAAATATGTCTGAAATATTTATATTTTAGGTCTCGATATTATCGGACAAATTTATTTTCGAAAATTACTTATTGAAGACCCAAACACTAAACTAAACACAAATATCCTAATTTATTCAAAATCTAAGTCTAAATATCCCTTTTATTTTCTTGACTGAATATTATGAATGAAATAATAATAATAAAATAATTTTACTAACTACTATGGTTAAAGGATCATAATATAAATAATGTATTATAGTGGATCACATTGCAAAAAAAAAAATCTAACTTAATGAGAACGCCCATCCCATGGGCATTTTGTATATTTCTTAATTTTTTTTGTAAAACGTCCTTCCGAGAGGCGTTTCATTGCTTTGGTTGCCATTATTGGAAACTTGATGTTGTCAGTGAAATTCTGTTAAAGTTTAATGCTTTCAACGAAAATTTTCGTTAAAACGAAAATTTTCGTTGAAAGCATTAAACTTTAACATAATTTCACTGAGAGTTACAAATTTGAAAATTAATCGACATAAACCACCCCAAGCTTCAAATATATTTACATATTTATTTCATGTTTTTTTTTAGATGTTTGATATTACGCACGAAAAGAAATAATAAATGTTAGATGGAAATATTCCGTAAAAATATACGCTATCAAACACTATAATTGGGAGAAAAATTATGATGGAAATATTCTCCATGGAAAAAGAAAAAGCTCAATCAATCACAGCCTTAGTGAAAAATAAAATTTAGAAATCTAAAAAAAATATAATTTAAATATAATAATTATTCTAATATTAATTCTATCTGAAGTATAATTTGTGTAACATAAGAGTTTTAAATGTTAGAAAAAAAAAATCAAACAAATAAAGATATAAATATGAGATATATTAAATTATTCTATTTAATATAAAATAAACCATTAGGTGTATGATTAGACATCTAAATGGTCATAGCCACAACAACCAACCCAGTAACTTTCAGAAATATAAAAAATACAAAGAAATTATGAATACATCATAAATTAAATTAATATTTTTTTTATAATTTAAAATATATAAATATACAATTTAGACAGTTATAGGTGTCAGACATTACATATTATTTTTATCTGTTATTACATATGATGGTAATATGTGACATCTACTTGTAATTTGTTATGTACCATGCTATTTGTTATATATAGTAGACATATGTGACATCTACTTATAACTTGTGACTTCTATATTCTATGTGTGACTTTGGTAACAAACATGTGATAATGTATGTGACGTATAACATTTTTATATAACATGTGATATCGGTATCTAATTTGTGATCAACACAAGTGACTTGTGATATTAGTAATTAACTTGTAATATTGATGTAAAATATGTTAATTGTCGTTGTAACATGTTATAAATAAATTAATAAGTTATATGTTGCACACAAATTGAGACAAAAAATATAGTAGAATTTGACCGAGGTGAAAATGAAAATTATAAATAATATCAAGATAAAGTGAAAGGACTTTCTAGACTGCGGGCACGAAAGGCGTCAAAAATGGAGTTCGGGAACACTCGACATTAAGATAAAAGTTCAATACAAATCAAGGAGAATACAACTAAATAGTGTGTCCATATTCAATCGCCGGTGACATTGTTTCCAATGGGAGGCTTCTTTTAAGTGAGCATGTCCAATTATATATCCACATGGTCTTTTTTAAATCATCATATTATTTTGCATAGGATAAAATAGAAAAATAACATGGTGGGAAAGAGGAGCCACCGGGTTTCAACACATGTTCCAAAATATTTATATATAAAAAAAAAGCTTTTTGTCCCACAATAAAGAACATTTTGGTCCAAAAAATGGTTCTACATATTGTATGTACAAAAAATGAGAGTATATGGTTGTATATACAATAAGGATTAGGAAGAAGCATGTATGTCTGTGAAATTACCTCTTTTATAATTGATACTCAGGTTGAGGATAGATGTCAAGTGTCCCACTAATACCAAATTATACACTACTTTATGTTGGCATATGTATGGTTAAGGTTCATGACAACATATAAAAAAGTTGAATAAATAGTTTATTCAACTTGATATATCAAATTGGTCTTAGACTTGATAAGAGTATTTAAAAAAAAAGGTGATCCGAGCCAAGTCTTTTTTAAAAAAAGTTGAATAAAATGTTTTTTTTTTATTAATAAGTGGTATTAGAGGCCAACATTATAAGTTGGACTAGGTTAGAGAGAGGGATTATACGGGTTCATTCCTTAAAGTGAACATCTCCATTAAAGTGAACATCTCCATTAGGTGGTCCGATTATATGTTGGATCTTCAAGTTACTCGGACTCTCATCTCGATAAGAGTTAGAGTGAAAATCTATTAGCTTACCTCAAATCCGGTTGAACGAACATTCAAAAAAAAAATTGTGCAAAAAAATTAGTGTCACTTGCTCGTGTGTGTATATATGTGTAAGATTTATCCTTGATTGATTTATAAAGAGGTTCTATTTTTCTTTAAATCATATGGCCCATGTCCAATATCGTACATCATAATGCAAAGTAATTGTGCAAAGAATTTAGTCTCATTGTGTTTCCAACAAGAGAGACTAGTGAGAGGAAAAAAAAAAGATATTAGTTAATCTTCTTTCAATTTCTTTCAATTATTGTTCTCAAAATTTCCTTTTTCCTTGCTAAATAAACGTACCAATCTTTTAATTTTTCAATTGCCAAACTTTCACCCATAGTTCCTCCATGCAGTTGATTTGTAATGCTGTTGAGTAGATTCCAACCATTTATTGATGTTTGGATTTTGAATTTGGATTATTTAATCGCACAACAAAGGAAACAATTGCATTGCAAGCAAATAGTTCTAAAGTAGTTCCATGGCGGAAGTTTAGTGCATATTTTGCAACAATACTTGTAGTTAGTCGTATTGATCACTGCAAGTAGACCATCTATAAGTTTACAATTTTCTAATATTGGGCTTCTTGTTGAATGGAAGGAGAGTTGCGCAAATCAAGCTGTGGTGCAAAACTAATTGCAACAATCATACGCAGCAAGTTGCACTTGCATAGAGGTTAATTTTGCAAATAAAAATTTGTTTGGAATTGTTTTTTTTTAGATGTCCAGCATTACACACAGAATAGAAATAATATGTCCCGTATGATCGATCCACTGAACTTTCACCATCCAGCTAGGATCTTATGTCTCTTTTCGGTAACCAATACGTTCACTAGAGTTCGACATTTGTTTGGAATTGATTACTTCATGCAAAGCTAGTACGAACGTATAAATTATAAGTAAAGTTGTGATCAAATTAAACGTTATAATCAATCACATATTTAAGTGAATGAAGTGCAGTCTCTTCTGATCGCTCCCTGGTTCCCCGTCTTCACCCCGGTCCTCCCGAGCCTCACCATGGCCGCGGCGAAAGCCTGCGCGAAGCTGCCCGGCTCGTTCGCGAACTTGTTCACGATCGGCCTCGACAGCCGGTCGTCGAACAGCACCTGGTCCGACGCGAAGAGCCCCCTGCGGCTGGCCAGATTGCGGTAGTACGCGTTGTCGAACGCGTTGGGCGAGGTCGGGTCCATGCTGACGGCCAGCCTAGGGTCCGCGTTCCGCGGGCACGCCTGCTTCAGCCGCAGAGCGTAGGACGGGTCCAGCGAGGGGTCGACCCGGGACGAGGAGTTGAACGAGTAGAGGCGGTCGGCGAAGCGGCCGCAGTGCGAGAAGCCGAGGGTGTGCGCGCCGGAGAGGGCTATCATGTCGACCATCGTCAGGTTGTTCTTCCGGAACATCCAGCTGAGGAGGTTGAGGTTGAAAGTGGGCGGCGGGAGGTTCCCGGGGACCCGCCACTTGAGCGAGACGAGGCCGTCGCGGCGACCGAGCTCCACCGGGAAGCCAGGCCCACCTGACTGTACGTACATATTATGATCAGACGTGCATGCATGTAAGAAAGGAACGGTTTGTACCTGCGGGCTGTGACCGCGGGCTACGTGTCACAATTTTATTGATCATTTTATATTTTATCGGTCATTGAAATCTCAGTCAATGGAATGCTGATACGTGGTCTGCAGTTACAGGCCGCAACGATAGCAGCTAGTGTTCTGTAAGAAACCGAAGTAGAAGATGATTGCTTACAAGTGCTACAACATCTCTGGCAGCGATGGTGAGGATGTCAGCACAGGAGACGACGCCAGGACAGGCAGCCTCCACAGCCTGCTTGGCCTTGATCACCGTGTCGAATCCGTCCCCGGCGAGCGAGAGGTTGTCCGCGGCGTCTTTCTCGGCGTCCCTGCGTGGCGACGAGATCATGATCGACGCGTCGCATCCCTGCATGCATAAAAGAACGATAGTTTGTGTAATAAGTTTCAGAAGCAGTACCAAGAACAACTGGACATTTTCCTTCTTGGATGCTGCTATTTTGCCCGCGGTATGTGTTAGATCTAATCATGTTGTCTCTAGTCTTTTGCATAGCTTGAGGTCATGCTTTATTTTAGGAGCCATTAGCTTCTCGTATTTTGTTTGTCTATTTGGTTGTAAAACCTATTTAAAGACAGTCCTAGCAAACAATAAATATAACAAGTAGAAAAGAAAAGAAAAAAATGTGAACTATGTGTCCTCTTTCTCTTCTGTGTGCGTGTGTGGTTTTATTTTTTTGGTTCTACAGTATGTGACTGCACTCTGTGACCGCAGGCCACGTGGCAGAAATTCTGGTGACAAGCAAATAGACCTCTACGAAACAATCATGGAAGAAGAGCCTCAGCGTGGCAGGAACCGTGACGAACGTCTGGCCGATCTTCTTGGCCACCGCCCGTCTCACGATCGACTCGACGTTCGGGCATGTCGATCGATAGAAATTCTGCGACAGCGCTTCGACTCCCCTCCCGGACACCATCAGCACCATCACCATCCCCACGACCAAACCTCTCCTCCGTAGCTCCATCTCTACTTGTTGCCTCTTCCACATCCTAGCTATGTGAGAGACATATATATATATAGGAAAGGTTGACACATAGCTAGTGGAATTAGAGAGGGGAGTGAACCTTCCTTTAGCATTTCCTTACATTAATCAAAAAATTATTGATTATAAGCATCGACCATGATTTACGGTCCAATAATGCTAACTTTACTATCAAATCTTTACAACCTTCTTATAACCTACTCACCTCCTGCTAACATGGTCTCATCCGGCCCCACTCAGTCCCACCTACAACCAATGGAAACCGGCCACGTGGCCGGTTGTAAGCTCTGGGTTGTAGGTGGGTTGTAATTGTAGTATTTCTTTTTACGGACCAGATGGACCTTGCGTCAGTCTGAAACTAACGTGGGGCCCCCATTAAACCTAGGATGGGCCCCGATGATTATAGAAGAGCTGAGCTCAATGGGGTCACACGTCAGGTCAGACTTGAGCTGTCGCACGGTTCCCCGCTCAAGGAAGGCCTGAATGTTGTGTAGAGGTCACAGTCGCTAAGGCCTCGTTTGGTTGACGGAATCATGGGTTAGGAAAGAAAAATTATTCCTTTCTATGTTTGGATGAGAAATGATTGTCCCCATCCAACCAGTGATTCACTTTTTCACTATAGTAAATTCAATTTTTCTTCTAATTTTTTTGTCCTCTCTAAACGCCAAAAAAAAAAAATAGTTAAAAATTACATTTTTATAAGAAAAAGAAAAAGAACAAACAATTGATTTCCTTTACTTTCCGCAAACCAAAATAGCCCCAAAGAGAACCCGTACTAGATTGGATTACTGTTATGCTTTGTTCTTTCAGAAAGATTCTTGGTTTAGCGTTTTGAAAATTTCTGTTTGAACCCCTAAATAAATAAACCAAAATTTAACAAAATAGTTGTCCAGAACCTTGTTAGCAATCACCCGAATAAAACTCGTACTATAAGCGAATTTTTCCGTATCTTTCATAAACGTATAATACTTACGTACTTTTGACAGATCCAAATCAGTAGGTAAATTTTCAGCATGCGAATTTTAAACGTGTTCTGTATAAATTATTGAAAAATTTGGCACAAAAAATGTGTTGAAAACCTGTTTAATTAACCAAATTTGACAACATATTTAAGAATGTGAAGTTTTTAACCTCAATATTTCTATTTTTCGAATACTTGACCGAATTTTTGAACGTATTTTATTTGTACTGAGCTGATTTATACTCGTACTTTTGTCGTCCCGAATTTTTTTCGTATGCCGAATTGCTAACAAGGGTCCAAAAGTTGTTTGATAGTTTTTCTATTATTATATTTGGTACCAAATGTAATTCAGATAAAACGTAACTGTAATCCAAACTAAGTCCCAAATTACTACGCGAAGCATGATGTTCAAGATATGTGATGGATTCTTATTAACCAAGTGATGGGTTGTAGATATGAATAAATGGGAGGATTTCCCCACTGCCACTTGAAAAGGTCTTCTCAAATCGCGGGGAGCCGCCGTTTAAATTACGGTGCCACATGTCCTTCTTTTATTAGTCGAGATCGGGGGCCTACACGTCTAACCCCCCTGCTAAAGTGGGCCACTTGGTCCCGACTAATGAAGAGTACACATGGCACCACGGTTTAAACTACGATTCCCTTCTTGGTCTGGGTAGACGCGATGTATATATTTAGTCTAAAAGGTAAAAAAAGAGAGCAACTGGACTTTAGATGATGACAAAGACTCATGACCAACTAATTAAAAAATGGTTACTAATCTGTGTTTGCTTTCTTCATCAAACGCCACCTTGCATTAACTTAAGCAATGAGGTCACTCAATGTGTCCCCATGCAAGCTCAATTTCTGGGGGTTGCATGCATGTCAATGGTGGAATAATTTATTCTGGGGATATGGTAGACTAATGAGGGCTTGGCTCAGCTTATAATATGGAAGTGGAACCAGAAACATCTGCTGGGACTCTGAACTGTGAGTAGGAAAAGATGGAATAAATAATCCAAGGGGCATTTGTTTGCTTTGCTTGTCCATTTTGCAGCTGGAGCGCACTGCAAGCACGCAACAACAAGTTTGCAACAGTTCTTATGACTCAAAAGAACAACTCCTTACTATATAAATATATATCACGCGTGGGTTATAATTAACTAGTGGATAACCCGTGCCATAATGGCACGGACACGAATCCGGCATTCTCAACGTAGGCGTGCAGGCACCGAACCAGCGCCAGGGAGTTCCGGACGGAGACGTGGCCTCCGAACGCGGCCTTCTCGACGTAGGCGTGCAGGCACCGGGCCAGCGCCAGGGACCTGAGCCCGGCGGAGGCGGACACGACAAAAACCACGGTGGCGGCGTTTGGACGGCGTGGGGTCTCATGGAGGCGAAGACGCGTAGGGCCGTCGCGGGACGTCCGAGGGCGGCGAGGCCCGAGATGGCGGCGGTCCAGGAGACGACGTTCCTGTGCGGCATTCCGTCGAACACCCGCATGGTGTGGTCGGCAGAGCCGCATCGGGAGTAGACGGTGAGCAGGACGGTCTGCACGAAGGGGTCGGACCGAAATCCGAGGAGGAGGGTGTGTGCGTGGAGCGACCTGGTGGCGGTGGCGGTGGTGTTGAGCAAGGAAGAGAAGGTGTGGGAGTCGGAAGGGACGCGACGGCGGAGCATTTGGAAGTAGATAGAGAGTTGGTCGGCGGAGATGGCGATGGCGGTGTTGAAAGAGAAGGGATTGGGGTTGGTCATGACGGAGAAGAGGGAGTCGGCGAAGGAAGGGTCGGCGTCGGCGGCGCGGTGGAGGAGGCTGCTTTCGATGAAGGGGTCGCGGAAGAGACCGGCGACGACGGCGTGGGCGAGGATGGAGCGGAGGCGACGGAGGGAGGGACAGTGCAAGAGGAGCTGGAGATGAGGGTACCGTAAGAACAACCGGTTGCTCCGCACCCAACATGAGACCTCCTCCTCTCTGATAGAGAGAGGGGCGATTTAGTCCTTTCATCATCGTTGAACCAAAGCACATGGGTCGGACCAAAAATCTACTGTGCTTTATATTTTATATATATATATATATATATATATATATATATATATATATATATATATATATATATATATATATATATATATCATTACTTGATTTGAAACCTTATATATATCATTACTTGATTTGAAACCTCCAGGTTGTTCTTATGCAATGTAACTGGGAAACAAAATCTCAAGGTCAACATATTAACAACTGTTGAAAATTGAAACAACATGTTAATGACTTGGAACTTACGTTGCTGTGTCCCTTGATGAATCACATCTTGTGTCGACTTTGAAAGCTTCGGCTAGTCAGATTACGATTGTTCATCGCGCTTTCAGTGACCGTGATCGATCCCTAGCTGCTCTTCGTACAGCTATAATGATTTGATTCAGATGGCATGCTTGAGAAAGATGATCCTATGATCTCACATCTGCTGGATTGGTAAAAACAGAGTTGCTGGAGCTAGCCCTTAGGATATATCAATCAAGCTCAAATGCATTCTATCAATATTCAAGTACATCTGATATGTAGACATCAAAACTCAAATCATCTGCATTCACTGTTAACATGGTACATATATAGGTTCAAATGTTCCTGGATGCTAGGAACCGATAATAAGAAGATCAATGAACAATCTGTTACTGCAAGAATTAAAACACATGTGAATCATCGACATGGGTAACATGGTTACAGAAGAAAGTAATTACAGGCCGCAAAAGAACCATCCTTACCTGTATCGAACATTCTAGATACATTAATACTGATAGGTTGTGAGCCAACTGATGAAAGTGTTGGGTTTTTAGCCTTTAGTTTTGGTTTTTAGTCCCACATCGGCTAGAAAGTAATGTGTATCTCCATATATATGAGTCTTTGCTCTTTATGGAGATGCACATGTAGTGCACATGGGTGTGTGCTATGTGGGATTAATTATTAATGGTATAAAGGCTTAATCAACAATTAAGAAGCTGTAAGCTTTTTGCTCTTGGAAATTTATTTCCATGGAGCTAAGCTCCGTAGGAGCTTAGCGACTCGGACTCGGACTCGGGCTCAAGGGCTCATGTGACGTTTTGTTGGCGCACTTTGCACTTAGCACGTCAGCATAGCCACTTGCGCGAGCACGTTGCGCGGTCCGTTACGCGAGCCCAGTACGCGCAGTGTGCGCAGCGTGCGTAGAGTGCGCAGTGTGCGCAGCGTACGCAGTGTGCGTAGAGTGCGTATGGCTGGCTGCATATTAGAGCGGGAACGGTTGCAGTAGTTGCTGCACTTTCAGGAGTGGTTCAGCCACTATCCTGAAGTTCAGGCAACTGCTTGGCAACCGCCCCGTGGGCTATATATGCAGGTTCTCTCCTCTCTCTCAGTGTTGGAGAAATCAGAATTCCAGGGAGAAAATTCTAAGTGTTCTTTAACACAACAGAGTAGTGAGCGTGTTTTTTAACACAAACACTAGTACTTTTTAGTACGCGTGGGTTCTGTTACTTCAGAAACAGAGAGAGAAGAGTAGAGCCATTGCCAGAGGAGTTCGCCGTCTTTCGAGGAGTCAGAAGAGCAGGAGTGTTCCAAGGTTTTCCGTCAACCTTGCTGGTTCCTGGAAGCTGTTCGCAGAGGGCGAATAAAGCTTTGAGCAACGGTGATCATTCACCCCAGCAATTCCATCTCTCGCCAGTCACCCTTCTGTTGCCTTTAGCAGTTCTGTCAGTATCTTCTTTTTAGAAGGCACTACTGCCAGTTTGCTACGATCACGAAAATCTCTTTAGATTATTCGTGAATTACGATATCTTTTTAGATCTCGTAATTTGCAGAATCCTTCTGGATCTCTGTTGCAAAACCTTCTTTAAGGAATTGCATTTGAAACATTGTCTTTACAACTGTTTCAGTTTCTGTATTTACCATCGAAAAACGTGTCCCGGCGTTCCCGGCAATAACAATCTCAAAGCTTTATTGCTACGATGGAAAATATTAATTCTTCTCTCCTAAACACTGACTTCTGTAAGTTAGAGAAGTTTGATGGAGAGCATTATCAAGTCTGGAAGAGGAAGGTTTATCTCACTCTTCAACTTAGAGACGTTGATCACGTACTGCTTGAAGAGGAACCTACTGTTCCAGATACTGGGTCTGCTGCCGCAATCTCTGCGGCTACTAAACTTCAGGCCAAGTGGAGAAGGGAGAATAGCATTTGCAGGTTGCTTATCCTGAATGCTATGGAGGATTCCTAGCAGAATCCTATTCTAAGAAGAATATCGCTAGAGACATATGGGAGTCTCTAGAAAAACTGTACGAAGAAGACAAGAACAGGAGCAAAATATTTGTGGTTGAAAAATATCACAAATGGCTCTTTGAGGACGAGAAGTCCATGCTGCCGCAGGTCAAAGAATTTCTGAAGCTGCGACAGAAGTTGGAAGACGAGGCTATGCCCCTCCCCGACAAGTTTGTTGTTGGAGGGATTGTCTCAAAGCTCCCCGCTGGGTGGAGTAAGTTCTATGCAAACATGCATAGGAAGAAGCTGGAGATCACCCTTGAAGATCTCCTGCAGGAAATTTATGTTGAAGACCAGATGAGGGCTCAACATAAAGTTGACACGCTTTCCAAGCAATTGGCTAACGCCAATCTGGTTCAGACCAAGGAACCAAAGGGAAAGGAAAAGCGTGCAGATTTCCAGAAGAAGAAGAAGAACCCTAACAACTTGAATGTTAAGGAAACTTCTTTCAAGTCAAAGAAATCTAAGGCAAAGATGACTCAAGTGTGGCCAGTTGGGCCATTTCAAAAGTGAATGCACAGCACCGGCCAAGAAATCAGAGCAAGGTGAGCCTAGCAAAGTCTCAATGATTACTGATGTAATTGCTATGATTGGACAGGTTGATGCTGTAGGATCTGATTCAGACTGGTGGGTAGATACTGGAGCCACCTGCCATGTCTGCTCCAGTAAGGAGTGGTTCACCACCTACACACCAACTTCTGAAGCGGTTGTGATGGCGAACCAAGCACAAGCTGAAGTTCTAGGGATCGGGACGGTTATTCTGAAGCTGACTTCTGGCAAGTCTCTGACGCTTCAAGGCGTGAAGCACGTACCTGCTATCGCCAAGAACCTGATCTCGGGAGGCTTACTCTGCAATGCAGGCCTCAGAATGGACATCAATGCTGGCCAGATGGTGATGTCTATCAAGGGAACATATTTCGGGAAAGCTTTTTATACCGAAGGAATGTTCAAGATTCAGCTTGTAAATTAGTCCAATATAATTAATGAAATCACTCCTTCTGCTTATACTCTTGAGTTGTGGCATAATAGGCTAGGATATGTTCATTGTAAACGAATAAACAGAATGTCTAGTCTAGGACTTATCTCCAAGTGTGGGGGTAAGGTAGAGAAATGTGAAGTTTGTGCTCAAACAAAGATCACAAGGAAACCCTTTCCTCGGATTAATCGAAGTACAGATCTTCTGGAGTTGGTTCACTCCGATATCTGTGACTTCAAACAGTTCTCTACAAAGGCCGGGATGAAGTATTTCATAACCTTCATCGATAACTTCTCAAAGTATGTGTTCGTCTACTTGCTGAAGGCTAAAGACGAAGCATTCGAGAAGTTCAAGAAGTTCAGAGCCGAAGCTGAGCGGCAGACTGGACAACAACTCAAAAGGATAAGAAGTGATCGAGGTGGGGAGTACAGGTCTCATGAATTCGCATCGTTCTGTAAGGAACATGGAATTGTCAATAAGACTACGGCTCCGTACTCTCCTCAATCAAACGGAGTAGCTGAGAGGAAGAACAGGACGTTGACAGAAATGATAAATTCAATGTTGTTGACTGCTGGCCTTCCTAAGTGCTACTGGGGAGAAGCTGCATTGACGGCCACTTATATTCTAAATAGAGTGCCTCATGCAACTTCAGACGTTACTCCTCATGAATTCTGGTTCAAGGTCAGACCTAACTTGAATGTCATTCGAGTGTGGGGGTGTCTGGCGTATGTCAAGCTTCCAGATCTAAAGATTCAGAAGCTTGGGACAAGGACTACAAAGACGATCTTCTTGGGGTATGCCAAGAAGAGTGATGCTCGGAGATTTCTTGATATTGAGTCAAATCATATCATTGAATCTCGCGATGCAGAATATTTTGAAGACAAGTTTGCAAGGCACAAGAATATTGTTCTTCCGGATGTTCCGGAGAATAATGAGGGTGCACAAGAGACTGAAGTTTTCAATGAAGATGTGGTCCAAGAAGATGTTGTTGTTGAAACAACGGTTGAACCAGAACAAGCTGAGCCGTCAGCTAAGCGTGTGAGGAGGCCGAAGGACTTCGGAAGTGACTTTGTCACCTATCATGTGGAAGCAGATCCGCTTACCTATGATGAGGCGATGAAGACCAGAGACGCGGTTTTCTGGAAGGAGGCGATTGACAATGAAATTGATTCCATCACCTCAAATAACACTTGGGTGTTGGTTGATCTTCCTGAAGGAGCAAAACCCATCGGATGCAAATGGATCTTCAAGAAGAAGATGAAAGCAGACGGAACTATTGACAAGTTCAAGACTAGGTTGGTAGCCAAAGGATTTTCTCAGAAGCAGGGGATTGACTACTTTGACACATATGCTCCAGTAGTCCGGATGACCACCATCAGAATGTTGATTGCTCTCGCAGCAATACATAAGATGGTGATACATCAGATGGATGTGAATACGGCTTTCCTAAATGGCGAGCTGACCGAAGAGATTTACATGCAACAACCAGAGGGATTTGTCATCAGAGGTCTTGAAGACAAAGTCTGCAAGTTGGTGAAATCCTTGTACGGTCTTAAACAGGCTCCCAAGATGTGGCATGAAAAATTTGACAAAGTTATAAGGTCAAATGGCTACATGGTCAGCGATACGGACAAGTATGTTTACACGAAGTTCGCTGATGGAAGAGGTGTGATCGTTTGTCTGTACGTGGACGACATGCTTATCCTAGGTACGGATATTAGATGTGTCACGGAGACAAAGAAATTCATCTCAAGCAAGTTCAGTATGAAGGACTTGGGGGAAGCTGATGTGATCTTAGGGATCAAGATCATCCGGACAGACACTGGACTAGCGCTGTCACAGTCTCATTATATTGAGAAAATGATCACTCGTTATGGGTATCGGGATCTTCCAGGGATCGATACACCGTACAGGTGTGATCTGAAGCTGAAGCCTAATTCAGGGGAAAGCGTCAGGCAGCTGGAGTATGCAAGCGTAATCGGGAGTTTGATGTATGCTACTACTGCCACAAGGCCTGACATAGCTTTCGCCGTGGGAATGCTGAGTCGTTTTACGAGCAATCCAGGTGTTGAACACTGGAAAGCTGTGGAACGGGTTATGAGATATCTCAAGAAGACTCAGACATATGCACTGTACTACAGCGGAGATCCGTCGGTAGTGGAAGGCTTCAGTGATGCCAGTTGGTGCTCAGAGGTGGAGAGCGAGAGGTCCACAGGTGGATACATTTTCACAATGGGTGGAGCTGCTATATCGTGGAAGTCGAAGAAGCAGACTATGCTCTCGCGGTCATCCATGGAATCTGAGTTCTTTGCACTTGATACCGCAGCCGAGGAAGCAGAATGGCTTCGGGAGCTCATGTATGATCTTCCAGTGGTTGGGGCACAAATACCGGCGATACCGATATACTGCGACAACCAGGCGACTGCGGCGGTGGCATCAAATGACCTTTTCAACGGGAAGAAGAGGACTGTGCGGTTGAAGCACAGGGCAGTACACGATCTTATCAAGAGAGGTGTTATTGCAGTAATTGATGTTCAGAGTCAGGAGAACCTGACGGATCCGTTCACCAAGGGCCTCAAGCGCCAGCTGGTCGATGACACAGCTTGTAAAATGGGCTTAAAGGCATTCTGATATTGTATTATTGTATTCCTACCATAAAGTTTTATGATATTAGTTCAAAGATTTATCTACTAGGCATCTAGCTTTTGGTTCAAGGGAGGACCACTAATCGGAAGAATATCAGGAACGGTGGGTACATGTTCTATTGGGCATGGAGAGGTTACGGACCTATAACCACTGTTGTCTACTGTTGTTTTCTGCGAAAAACAGGTCTTGTGGGAGGTTGGCTTAAATGCCTTAATGAGTTCTCAGGCATTTGGAATGTCTGGTATGCTTTACAGGAAGCATGGTAGCACAGCACTACAAGGAGTGTGACTCCATGCTATGTGTGGCGATGACTCCACCATGAGGTTCTCGAAGGAGGTAAAGCCTCGGCTATGTTAGCCAAGTCACAGCGGCATAGCACCGCAAATAGGCAGTTGGCCTAACGATGTATATTGAATTAAAGAAGGATGTAGTCAGCACTACAAAGAGGAGGTGTTCCTCATGTTACGGGTGGCACGACACCACAATGAGGTAAACCCGGCTAGGGATAAAGCCTCGGCCTTGCAAGCCATGTCGTAGCGGCGTAACACCGCACAGAAGCGTAAGGCTTCATGCTGGGTAGTATGGCAATACAAAGGGGCTAGACCTCATGCTACGGGTAGTATGACACTACGATGAGGTTCCCGGTGATTCGGGGTAAGGTCCTCGGCTTAAGGCCATGTCATAGCGGCGTAGCACCGCAAAGGAAGCGTTGGACGCTTCATGCCATGTCTCTTTAATAAAGAACTCACCTATAGTGTATGGACAAAGAGATATCAGGCCGTCTCTTGAGGGTAAACTTGTAGACGCCCAATATAATACACTGAAACCAGGCTGGCACACGGCCTTAAATGTGCAGCCAGAAGCACATGTAACTACATTATATGAGTGGAAAGAATTTCAACTATGATGCAGAATTCAAGGCTTAGTCCATTCTTGTATTATAGTTTGATTTTTTACTCACGTGGGAAGATTCAAGTCTTAAGTGGCATCTATCCTAAAAGCATAATGAACAGTTACTGTGGGGAACACTCGTACTCATATATATAGAGATATGTGGAGGATTGTTGGGTTTTTAGCCTTTAGTTTTGGTTTTTAGTCCCACATCGGCTAGAAAGTAATGTGTATCTCCATATATATGAGTCTTTGCTCTTTATGGAGATGCACATGTAGTGCACATGGGTGTGTGCCATGTGAGATTAATTATTAATGGTATAAAGGTTTAATCAACAATTAAGAAGCTGTAAGCTTTTTGCTCTTGGAAATTTATTTCCATGGAGCTAAGCTTCGTAGGAGCTTAGCGACTCGGACTCGGACTCGGACTCGGGCTCGGACTCGGGCTCATGAGGCGTAATGTGGCGTTTTGTTGGCGCACTTTGCACTTAGCACGTCAGCATCGTCGCTAGGCGCATAGTGCGCTTAAGTTGCGCTCGTTGCGCGAGCCACTTGCGCGAGCACGTTGCGCGGCCCGTTACGCGAGCCCAGTTACGCAGCCCAGTACGCAGCCCAGTACGCCCAGTACGCGCAGTGTGCGCAGCGTACGCAGCGTGCGTAGAGTGCGCAGTGTGCGCAGCGTACGCAGTGTGCGTAGAGTGCGTATGGCTGGCTGCATATTAGAGCGGAAACGGTTGTAGCAGTTGCTGCACTTTCAGGAGTGGTTCAGCCACTATCCTGAAGTTCAGGCAACTGCTTGGCAACCGCCCCGTGGGTTATATATGCAGGTTCTCTCCTCTCTCTCAGTGTTGGAGAAATCAGAATTCCAGGAAGAAAACTCTAAGTGTTCTTTAACACAACAGAGTAGTGAGCGTGTTTTTTAACACAAACACTAGTACTTTTTAGTACGCGTGGGTTCTGTTACTTCAGAAACAGAGAGAGAAGAGTAGAGCCATTGCCAGAGGAGTTCGCCGTCTTCCGAGGAGTCAGAAGAGCAGGAGTGTTCCAAGGTTTTTCGTCAACCTTGCTGGTTCCTGGAAGCTGTTCGCAGAGGACGAATAAAGCTTTGAGCAACGGTGATCATTCACCCCAGCAATTCCATCTCTCGCCAGTCACCCTTCTGTTGCCTTTAGCAGTTCTGTCAGTATCTTCTTTTTAGAAAGCACTACTGCCAGTTTGCTACAATCACGAAAATCTCTTTAGATTATTCGTGAATTACGATATCTTTTTAGATCTCGTAATTCGCAGAATCCTTCTGGATCTCTGTTGCAAAACCTTCTTTAAGGAATTGCATTTGAAACATTGTCTTTACAACTGTTTCAGCTTCTGTATTTACCATCGAAAAGCGTGTCCCGGCGTTCCCGGCAATAACAGAAAGTTCTCAAATATTCAAAAGGCCATGATTGCTTTAGCTAAAGTCTAGCACTAGAGAAAAGTGGCAATTAGAACAGAAGGGAAAAGAAGAAAGGGATGGGAGCAGTTGATACAAAGAGGGCACTTCCCATGAATACTGAAGGATGCAAAGAAAGAAAATGGATTGTCAAAACAAAGAAATCCTTCCCTACTTTGCGAAAAAACAAATACTTGTGAGAGTGACAACATAAGGGGCTTGGTACACAGTCACACACCACATCAACTAAGCATGCTCTAGGATATCATTATCCAATATATAGTAGATGGCTATCAAGAGTGTCAAAGTAACCTGGCGCTGCACCAAGTGGCCAGCACTTTAAAATGTATCGGAACAACCAGTTTCAATCTCCAACCATTGCACAACATAAAACGGACATTCAACCATCATCAACACTCTAGACTTTTGGTGCAGCAGTAGGGACTTCAACGAAGAGTCACCGAGAAAAATGGAAAAGTGCTATTAAGGGAAAGGGAATAAAGTAGTTTTAGGTATTAAACTTAACTCAATATTACTGCTGGAAAACATATATAACAGAATGAGAGTGAATTATTTCTCTGCAGAAAAGGGTGAAAATTTATAAAGCCCCCTCCAGATCGTGGGATAGCAGACCACAAATCAGTAAAGCAACATTTTACAGTACAAGCACATCTATATCTAATAGTATTCTTTTCTCCACAATTTTTGTATCAGTCTGCATTTAAGTCTTCATTTCCAGCCTCTACATAAGTAATAATGGAACAAAACAAAAACTACTAAGCATAACCGTGTCGAATTAGGATCAGACTTTGGCAACCTGAAGATTCAAGCTTCCGCAAACCCAAACCTGAAGATCCAAGCTGCTGTAAACCCGAACCTGAACCTGATGGAAAAAAACATCAATCAGGCAGTCGTATAACATATATAAAATGTAAGGACAAAAAGAAAGTAAATGATCAAAAACAAAAATGAGATGAAGTTATAGTTAAGATCAGCAGTGAGCACAGAAGAGAAAGTTACAGTTAAGATCAGCAGCGAGCAGAGAAGAAAAACTTGAGAGTTGAACCTCACCTGCACTTTCCAATGATGAATTGTTTGGATTTCAAACATAGCACTTGAACATTTATGTACAAGGAGATACACAGTGTGCATATGAATTCTAAGAAAGAGTTACACAGCGAATAAAGTCTTGCAAATACGCAGAACGGAGTTCCCTTTGGCGATGGCAAATAAACAAAGAACAACTACTGAAAACAATAACAAACACAAAAACACAAGATATAACATGGTTCAGCTGAAATTGGCCTACGTCCAAGGGGCAAGAGGAGAATAACATTATTGAACCAACAAAACCTTACAAGAGTGTCACGACCCGATCCCAAATTATTGGGTCGAACCGGATCATGCCCAGCCTGTACCGTTGTGAGACGGCGGCAGTAAGCTGTTCTATATGCAGGTATTCACAACAACATATATACATTTGTCACAACTCAATATACGAAAATTTTAAAACTTTTTATTCAACAATTGAAAAGTACAACTGGAAATGAAAGAACTGAAATAAAGTGCTGAATTCAAATTAACAAACTCCAAAACAATAAAACTAGAAAACTGGAAACAACTAGCTAGGCGGTCGGCTCATCGGTCTCAGGTTCTGCGTCCTCCAAGGGGGACTCTGGCAACACCACGGGGTACAATACCGGGTCATAGTAGCTATTGTACAATAGCTCAGCATCCTCAATGTCACCTAAAAATGTTGGTCTCCAGTCAGGAGGGAGCAAGTACGAATATGTATCTCACATTTCAAGTAATAATGGAAAAGTGCAGGCTAAACAGTTGAAACAATATTTTCCAACAATTTAACAATTTAAAACAATGTGATTTGAATGTGTAATCGTCTATGACCGGCTTGGGTTGTACAATAGCATCCTAGCGACGCGATACGGCTTATCCCCGTGTGTAAGAGGGGTAAGCTCGCACAATATGCAATATGAGGGGTATTGGCCATAAACGTTACACTATTCTCCCAATCCCCACAATCAATATCAATCAATATTTGAACCCTAGGAGAGGGTTCCATGTAGCAATGTGGTTTAAACATGCAGCTTGACAATTACTAAATAAAATACAAGAAAACATAATCGTAACTTGCCTCTGTTAATTGACTGGATCGGGAATGTCGGTACCGAGGAGGAAGTCAAGTTCGTATCCGAAATCCTACAGTTGATAACCTTGACTTAGAACCATATTGAAACCATTCTAGGTGTGCTAGTTAGTAGTTACAATCTCTAGAAGCAGACCATAGTCAGGTTTTAAGTTATTAATTAATCTACCGGAAATTGTCTAACGTCGCAATCTACGTTCGTTATCATTTTAATTAAATAAGTCGGTTACTGATTAATTGGAAAAAATAGCAATTACCGGTTAATTTGGCAAAACTTTGTATTTTAAATATATATATATATAAAACTAGGCTTTTTCTTTTAAATGAGAAAACATGTGAATTGCTAAATTACTAGATTATTTATTTATGAGAAAATTTATTAATTTTTCTTTATATAAAATATATATTCATTTTATATTCTACGCGTTTAACGGCAAAATCAACATTCCAGAAAAATAATAAAAACTACGCTACACAATACATGGTCACAGAAAAATAAAGAAAAAACTGGGCTTATGTCCTTACAAATTATTTACATAAATTAACTAATCCTAAGGCGAGCTCTGAGTGCCGCGAACGGTCCAAACAGTAGGCCGAGACCCTGCACCATAAATACTAAAAGCAGTACCAGTTCTAAAATAAATTATAATTAAATTAAAATTAAAGAGTCTCAGACTTGGTCGTGCAATCTCATGTTGCGGCTTACGCCTCAACGTACAGGTGACCCTGTATCGTTTGCGTTTCGCCGAGGCTCATTCGACCGATATGGTTGTCGCCTAAATGGTGATACGAAATCCATAAAATTCAAAAACCAACAAAATCCAATCTATAAATCATTTTGCAAAGACCGATTTTTTTTTGGAAAAATAGGTTTTATTCAAATTGCTAATTTTATAAGTAAATCCCTTTTTAAAATATTTTCTGAAAATTTGGACAACATCTCCTCTGTAATTGGGACAACCCAATCCTGGGAGGATGCTAACCACAACACAATTAAATATCCCAAACCAGGGATCACCAACCCAAAATAAATATCCAACCCAAAAGTGAACCACGGCACAATATATCCAAACATAGAAAAATATACCGCGACGTAACCGATACTCTACGTATCACCCAAAAGCAACGATAAAAAATACCGAATCCCGAAATGGGATCGGGACCGCGTCATCACAGACTATCTACGGGAGGGACACGGGACACGAAGTTATACCTCAATTGTTCGGCTAGAGCTCTCAGATGTAAGAGTAGGGAAAAGAAGTAATTTGCGCGGACAGCGGAACAGTGCCGGAGAGCGCACAGGAGGTGCGGACAGCGGGCCGGGCCGCAAGGAACGCGCTGGACAGCGTCCGAACAGCGGACAGTGCTGGCCGGACGGGCACGGCGTCGGGAGGGTCGCCGGGGGCGCTGGAAGGCGGCCGCGGGCGAGATCTGGCCGGAGGGACGCGGCCGGGAAGCGGAACGGGGGAGCGCCGGAGCTGCGCTGGAGCAGGCGGCCACAGGGGGCAGCGCTGGCCTCGGGAGGCGGCGCGCGGGGGTGTGGGGCACGGTTGGCCTCGGGGGTCGCCGGGGGTGGCGGCCGAGGAGCTCGACTGGACGGGGCGCGGGTCTCGGGGGCGCGCGGGCTGGACTCGACGGAGGCGGGCGCCGGGAGGCGGGCGCGGCCGGAAGGTGGCGCCGAGGAGGCTCGAGTCGGAGGCTAGGGCACTCGGGAGTGGTGCAGGAGTTTGAGGGAAAGGGAAAATTGATAAGGGAATAAAAGTGAGGGGGAAAGATGAGTGGTGGTGGTAGGATTATATGGAAGGAGAGGGTTGGTGTTGTGCTTGCTCGTGAGAGAGGGAGGGGAATGGTTTAAGGAGTGCTGGTGGGAGATGGGTTTAAAATGGAAGAGTGGGAAGGAGAGTTGTGGAGAGGAGTGTTTACAGGAGAAATAAGGGGTGTGTGGATCTGGTCGTGGGAGACCAGATCAGGGGAAAAAATAGTTTTTGTTTTTATTTTTTTTCTTAATCCAAAAAATAAAAATAGGTTTACATATATCTAAGGCCAAAATTAAATTAAAAAATTTTAAGGACAGATTCGGGACTGGAAACGAAATTGGGTTCGGGAAACGGAAGTCGGGTTCGAGTTCGGGGTCGGACCCCGGGCACGGAATCGGGACAGGGTACAAACAAAGATCCAATGATCATTTTTTTAAAAAATAGAATTTTCCTAACCGACTAATAATAATAATAATAAATAATAATAATACTAAGATTATGCTACAAATCCAACAATTAATGATTCCAAGATTTTTCGGGTTTCACAAAGAGTTAGTAAAATAATATTGTATCGCACAAACCCTTCCTTACGAGATTTCTAATGAGCTCTCTTCATTCTCTCCCTCAATTCCCCCAGTTTTGTTAGAGCTTCTTTTAGCATAATCACCAAGCAAGCCTCCTTCCTCAAGCACACCTACTTAGGGTTAGGAAATCCCTTAAAAATGCTCTCCTAATTTTTTTGAGTCAGAGCAATCCGAACCATAAAAAACATGCTTAGAAGCTGACCCGGATGTTGCCAGTATTCCGGTTCAATGTGCACTAGTGCTGATTTTGCTTCTGAAAAAATCCGGTATACCGGTTTAGGGAAACGGTGCCGGTTGCTAGTGGGCACTAGGCTATGGAAAATCCAGTAGTCAGGTTGGGAGCAACTAGAAAATCGGTTGGCTGCTGCTTTGGCTCTTTCGACCCTGCCTTTTTGCTTTCGACTACTCGTTGGACACAAGCCACGACCCTCCTACCGGGACCGTGAACCTTCCTTATACCTAAGTACCTAAATAGAAGCCAAGTTCATTAGCATACCCGTCATATTCACCTTAGTATCGATCTTTACAAGATCAATATCCTTATTGCACGATATGATTGGTCCGACAATGGTATACATGATTCTTCGCAAGATGAATCATGCTTTAACTGCAACAAAACAATGGATCGTGCACCTTCTCGAATTAGGACTCGTCAACTAGGCCTTTTTGTAGAAGCATGGAAATAATTAACGCATAAAGATCAGGCGCATGGAGTCTTATGTCCTTCACCTCGGATCATGCACCTTCGTCTCGAACCGTCAACGGAGTAAAGAAGTCAACCGTAGACTTGATCTCCATCGCTCCAATCTCCAGATTTTGTACTTAGAATTCTTAGATTTAGGATTATTTGTGTACTCTTTTCTTTAAAAGTTTTTACACTTTCTGTAACGGAACACTTTTAACTACATTGCCTTCTTCGATGTCTCTACTGCTACCATGTATGACTATAGTTGATAGCGTCACTATCTTGAAGGGTTGACTTCCAACCTTTTGAAGAACCTGCAAGTTTATATATATAGAGCACGTATTGATCTTTTTTTGTCCAAGTAACATGCATAATACATCCACATATCCTTGCAAGTGGCTCGAACTATGTTCTGATTTGTGAAACAATAAACCTAGAACTTTACTTCCATTTAGATACCAAATTATGTCCTCCACCACTTCCTAATGAAACCTTTCTGGTTTTAACATGTACCAACTCACTAAAATGACCGCATATGATAACCCCGACAGAGTCCATACCATAGCATACATAAGTCAACCCACTGAAGTAGCATATGGTACCTGAGACACCTTTCCTTCTCCTCCTCTATTTTCAAACACTCTTTGAAGAATAACTTGAAATGACCGGTTATGGGGTTACTTACATGTCTTGAATCATTCATGTTAAATCTCTCTAGCACCTTCTTAATATACTTCCTTTGGGACAGCCATAACTTTCTAGTCTTCTTGTCTCGATGAATTTTCATCCAAAATTTTTTCCTTCAATGTAAAATTTTGCAAGAAAACTTCATTGAGCTCACAAATCACCATCTATAGGTATTAATCTTCAGATAAGACATGTTTGACCACATGCACGAAAATCTCATTATAGTTGATCCCCTCCTTCTGAGTATAACCCTTCGCAACTAATTGTGCCTTGTATTGCTCATTATCTTCTTCTTCTTTTTTGAATACCCACTTGCAACAAATAGCCCTATTTTTTTTGATAGCTCGACCAAGTTCCACGTACTATTCTTCCAAGCATCTCATTTCCTCTGTTATGGCCAGCATCCATCGATTTTTATCCTCTTACCCAGTGGCCTCCATGTAATCGCTTGGATCTCTTGTTTTCGTGACTAAAGTAAATGAAACAGTCTTCAAAACCCATACATGACCGGTACCTAATGTAGACGACCTTATCTCCTTAACGATCTCTTGATCCTGCTAGGGTTGGTCCTCATCATCCATGTATGTAATATGCTCGTCCACATCTGAATCAATAGGTTGTAATGATTAATGATGCTTCGGTAACAGTATCCTCTCGAGTGTCATAAACCTCCACTTTCACCGAATTATCGCCTCATGATATGCCACTCGCCTTTTTAGGCTCTTTTCTCACATCATTCAACGTGAACAACTTATCGAAGATCACATCTCGGCTAGCGAATCCCATAACTTGAAACATTTAACTACATGTTTAAATCCCCAAAAAACACTGTTTCGACGTTGATTCCAGCTTTTGGTTGTATACTTATGATTCACGAGTGAATAAATTGGACACCCAAACGTACGCAAAGAATCATAAACTAATTGGCTCTTTTCCTCTACCTCTTAAGAAACCTGAAGATCAATGGTTGTAGATGATTTGTTGACCTAATGGCACACATGATTAATTGTCTCCGTCCAAAAGTCATCCTTACTCCTGTAAACTCATACTCATTGGTCCTCTCGAATAGTGTCTTGTTCATATATGCTACCCAGTTCTACTCTAGACGTCTGGAACGGTACATTGTCGTTGTATACTTGTTCCTTACAATACTTCTAAATTTCGTTAAGGTGTACTCACCTAAATTGTTTGTCTGCAAATAGTTCACTGTTCGCGCATTTTACTTCTCTATGATCCTTTTCCACTCTCAAATCTAGCGAACACCTTTAACTTGTGTTTGAGAAAATAAATCCATATATTTTGCAAGAAATCGTCAAGGACAGAGACGTCGTACTCGGTTCCTCCCTTTGATTGAACAAGTGATGGCCCTCATATGTTTGATTTGATGTAGTCGAGAAGTCCTTCGGTCTTGTGCACCGCCTGCTTGAAACCAACTTTATCTTGCTTAACCAGCGTGCAATACTTGCAGAAATCTAACCTGCGCTCCTCAAATCACTTTAGCAACTCCCTTATGTGTAACTCAGGAAGACCTCTCACTCATATAGCCAAGACGCACAATTTTGCAGTATCCTCCACATGTTTTTCTTTATTGATGATTGCACCACTAGTAAACGTGCTCTCGTCCATCTAATACAAATTTGATGACATCCGTTGTCACATCATAACCAGCAGGTTATCTTTAACTATCTTTAAAACCAAATCACAGTCAACAAGCTTGCATCTTGTCGCACCCAACACGTCCAGAAAAATAAGATTCTTCTTTAATTCTAAAACGTGTGGACACGTTCACAAGTGTCTACACCCCACCATAGAACATACGAATTTTGATGTTCCCTACGTCCATCGTTCCTAAAAAGAACACCATCGTTGAACTCCTTATAGGTGCTAAACCACTCCATGTTAGGACACGTGCTATGAACATCCCGAGTTAAGAATCCAAGCTTCAATAAAAACGCCCTTCTCGTTATGCACTGTAAGTACATCAGAAGATGACGCCTTGGCTTGGGTTGTAACACTAGCTTGACTTGAATTGCTTGTACTGGCGCTTTTATCTTTCTTTTCTAACCATTGCTTATACTTTGGACATTGCTTCTTCATGTGTCATGACTACATGCAGAAATAGCACTCGTTGCCATCATGCGCCGATGATTTGGATTTTTTTTCCTTTGCTCTTGCTTCCATCTTTTTTCTTCGTTCTTTCCTTATCGGTAATCAACCCGATGGCTGCTTCAGTGTATTTTGCCTTCTCATAATCTCATTATTGAGAAGTATTGTTCTAATCTTCTCCATCTCGAGTCTCCCCTCCATAAATGATTATTGACACCAAATGCTCATACCACACTGTAAGTGAAGGAACGAGCAAAAGCACTTAGTCCTCCATTTACTTCAAGACACGAAAGATAGTTTACCACATTATTGAAGTTATTCAGATGATGTAGAATTTGGGCCCCTTCATGCATAAACGACATAGTTGCTTTTTTAGGTGCAACTTGTTTGACAAGGACTTTTCATATACAAACTCTTTAGCTTCAACCATAACCATGAAGTTAAAGTTTTTGTTATGACATTGTACATCACTTCATCTACCAAAAAATCCTCTAGCGTGCATTGTGCCTTCTGATCCTTGTCGTTCCATGCATCGTTTGTCATGTCAACAGATTTATTGTCCTTACTAGCAATGACTTTGAATAATCCTTCTTTTACAAGGATCGCCTTAACCCTTTTATACCACATCAAGAAGTTTCCATTGCCATTAAAATTCTCCATCTCCAACTTGGTGCTATTTTGTTATTCGTCATCCTTAATTTCGAAGTAGAGAACTCTTTATCGGATGAACCAACAACTTCAAGAATCACGATCTAAAAAGAAAATGAGTCATATAATGGCGTCATCTACCGTTGACCTATACCGAAAAACTGAAGTTCCTTTGGTTCTCTTAGATCTGATACCAATTCTTGCGAATACGCGGAAAGGAGTTTCCTTTAGCAACAATAAATAAACAAAGAACAATTACTGAAAATAATAGCAAACACAAGATATAACATAGTTCAGTCGAAAATTGGTCTACGTCCATGGGACAAGGGGAGAATAAATTTATTGAATCAAGAAAAAAACCTTACAAGAGTTAGTACAATAATATTGTACTGCACAAACCCTTCCTTACGAGATCTTCAACGAACTATGTTCCTTCTCTCTAGATTCCTTTAAGGGGTGTTAGTCAATAGAGATTTCAGAATCCTAGGCCGAGATTTGGAAATCAAGTGTTAGTTGATTAAGATTCCCAAATATATAATCTAAATCAAGTACTAGTCCAATCGGATTTCAAAGCACAATAAATGGGATTTCATAATCACTCTTCATATTCTCATATTCATTTTCTCACATTCATTTTCTTCCAAAAGAACCACGCCTCTTGAAAGTGTAATTCTTAAATCTCCAATCTATCAGACAACCAATATTTGCGACGTCGTGAACCATCTACCACAGCTCCAAAAGTCACTCTGGGAGATCATCCGTATGCAAACCTTATGAAAGCTACACTAATACTCCTAAGTACAACGATGAACGAACTCTACGACCAATAACTTCGGCAACCGTGCTAACCATGACAAGCAGCCGACAATCCTCATGTGATCAAACCCAAAATAATCTTGATTATTAATGGAGCCTTATGAAAGCTCCATTAATAAGCCTGAAGTATTTTGCTGGTTATTTTATTCAAAATCAAAAAAATTGAATATAATTCTCAGCAGGTTCAAGAACGGTTTGGTTCATTCGAACAACATAATTTTTAACATAGTAGAATGTTTATTAAATAATATTAATATGTATTGAATGTAATATAATTATTTTTTATATGTTTTAAATGTAAAAGTTTAATACAGAATTGACAAGAAGAAGAAAGACGGGTCATTTTCACTAACCAGGAAGCACGAACACTACAAAAATTTGGTTTTGTGTCGTACCGGACGCATATCAAGCACACCATGGACACTCCGTAAGGTGTCGTTTATGTGTCATGCCCTGAACATGTTATGACGTATCCGTGTTGGAAGAATATAGTTTATTTATATTGAATGAAAACATTATAGAAAAATTATTCTCCTTGCTGGCATGGAAACATGGTGTGGATGTGATTACGGTATGACAACCGAACCAGGATATTTGTGAAACCATCATGTTTTGTTTGAAATCATTGTAATTGTGATTTCAAAATCACAATCATATCATGGTTATAAAATCACGTCTAACCCTCAGTTAGTTTTTCCTTGAGGCTTCTTGGCACGATCACCAAGCAAAACTCCTCCTTCCTCAGCACACCTACCTATTTAGGGTTAGGAAACCCCTTAAATAAGCTCTCCTAATTTTTCAAGTCAGTAGAAATTCGAACCATCTAATAAAAAACACATTAAAATCTGACCTATTCACTTGAAATCTGCTCGAACCGGAATTCTGGATAGGCAACTGATATGTTGTCGGTAAGCTGCCAGTAATTCCATTTTTATGCGCACTAGTGCGCACACTACTACTTGAAAATCTTGTATACCAGTTTGGGGAACCATTATGCCAGTTGTGTAGTAGGCTCTGGAAAATCTAGTATTCCGGTTGGGAGCAACTGAAATACCAATTGACTGCTACTTTGGCTCTTTCAAGCCCCGCATTTGTGTTTTCAACTACTCGTTGAACACAAGCCACGACTCCAACAAAAAGTTCATGTTGTAGCTATTAAGGGTCCGTTTGGATTGCAGGTACGTTTCATCCAGGACTTCGTCTGGTGCCAAACGCAAGTGACGAGCCGAACGGTTTCCATTTCATATGGGTGCTTTCTAAATGTGCCTCAAATGGGCGTTTCTGAATGCTAGCCCAACGAGCATTTCAAAAACTGGCATTTGGACAGAGATGTGATGAAACATAAGTGCACTCCAAACTAGGCCTAAATGTCCTTTAATAAGATTGAAGGCAATTTGTGGACTTCTATCAAACTATCATCCACTCGCAGCCAATCAAAGAAGAAATCTGATTTACAGTTGATTATCAGTTCATCAGCATTAAATACACATATTGCATATAATTTGCAATTTCTAGTAACTTTATAATATTACTTTATTTGATATGTTAAAAACGACCACGTAGAAGAGTTGAGGTATATTTTAGTGTCTTTGTAATGTCTTATTTGTCTCTTGTTTAGATTCACATTGGATAGACACCAAAGAGTCACATTGGATAGACACCAAAGAGGGGTCTTCAATGGTGAATCTTCATGGAAACATTGGATAGCCACCAAAGGAGCGTCCTCGTGTTTCGACACCAACTGCTACACAGCCTACACGCTCTTTTAGGCAGTGTTCTAAAAATCGCTAGGCGGACTCGGTGCGGCGGAGGTCCGCCTAGCGCCTAGCCCGCCTAGAATTTTTTTTGTTTTTTTTTTTTTTTGAAAATTTTGAATTTTGAAATTTGAAATTTCAATGTTCTAAAATCCAAATACTATCTTAAAACCCAAACAAATATCCAAAATACAACTAAGAATAAACCAAAAAAAAACCAAAAAAAAAAAAAAAAAGTTCAAAAAACACGCCGCCTAGGGGCGCCTAGGGCCCGCCTAGCCGCCTAGCCGCCTAGCTCACTGCCTAGGGGGTTTTCGGTGCGGTGGGCGGACGCCTAGGCCGATTTTTAGAACACTGCTTTTAGGTCATGTGTCGACCTTCACTAGTGGACTCTATTCGATGTTTCTACCACTTCACTATGATATTTAGCATCCTAGTTTTTTATTTTCTCTCTACTTTATGTAACAGGCTAGACATGTTTCATGTATTCAAGCTTGAGGGGAGTGTTAGAAATAGTGCTTGTGTTTGAGTGTGGGTAATTTATATTTCGTCCCACATTTCTTAGAAATGGAAGTGCAAGACTTACCCTATATTAGATATATATGTACTCAAAGCAATCAACGAAGAAATATCACATTTAGTCCCCAATGTAATCCCCATTTCTACAGCAATGCAGCTTAAGTTCGCGCAACCAAGAAGCTTCCTCTAAACTATGTGAAGAGTCTAATGATGATATCACATTTAGTCCCCAATGTAATCCCCATTTCTACAGCAATGCAGCTTAAGTTCGTGCAACCAAGAAGCTTCCTCTAAACTATGTGAAGAGTCTAATGCTGAGGTAAGATGATACAATTGGTTATAGGGAATTGCATTCAGCTTTATGACATGTTACAGGGAAAATGAATGACAATCCCATGACACAGAGAAAAAGAACCCTAATTTTCCTAGAGAGAACACAAGTTTCTTGCAACCATCATACCAAAGAAGAAGAAGAAAGCCTAATTTTCTCATAAAGAAAAACTTTTTTAAATCAGAACCCTAATCCTATGTTCCAAAGTATGTTTGAACTTCTAAAGACAAGTTTTTGCACAACATGCTTAAAATTAATATGCCATGATAAAGTCCAACTAACAGAAAACATACAATACAAAGAACTAAGATAGGAAAGTATGAAAACTACACTCACACCCTACCTACGGAAAATCATGGTATCATATTATGTAAGGAGATTTATCTCAGGGTTTGTGGAACAAAAGAAGCAGGCAAAAACAGAAAGTAGTAGCTGAATCACTGATAGATCAACTGCAGGCAAATAGCCAATTTTTGCTTGTTACAGACCACTGACTGACCTGCCAAGCAGGTCAATGTTTTGGTTGCAAGCAACAGAGATCAGGGTTCAGTTTGAATCAAGGTTGTGAAAAAAGCTAGGCGCTAGTCGGGCGGGCATCCGCCACCTAGCGCCTAGCCCACTGCCTCGATCTAGGCAGTTCACAAAAAAAAATCCAAAAAACCTACTGAAAATTGCATAAAAAGTCTATAAAACCCAAAAACATGCATAGTCGGGCGTCGGGGGAGACTAGGCAGGCGCCTAGATGGGCATCGGGCGGACACCAGGTGCCGCCTAGGAGGCTGCCTTTTAGAATAGTGAGTTTGATAACCAATTGCATTTCTTATGGTTTAATTTTATGATTTTTTTTCCAGAAGTGGGTTAGTAGTGTGGTTAGTTTTACTTATATATACTATTCAAGTTTTTTTTTTCCTTGTGATTGAGTAATATTTCAAAAATAGGTTAGGTCCTAGTTTGCTTTTGAAATCATTCTTTATGGACGATCATCGACATGCTTTGCTTCCGATCTGTTGGCTAACTACACATACAACTATGATATTTGGGTTTATAATTACACACAGAGCTAAGCAGATGAACTAAAGACGTGCATACCCAGTCATAATCGGGAGTTTTCATTGACACAATAACCAAGTTCTAAGCAAATAACTTAACTGGTGTAGCACAAAAAGAGATATGGGTATTGTAAAGAAGAACAGGAGACATGCTGGAATCAGGTTGAAGGTTCAAACATGTTTGAGAAACCACTGTTCTACCACCCCCTGCATGATTGTTCTCATCTTGAGGGGTAATCTCACGTGTCATAAATCATAATCATCACATATCATCAGCAAGCTGGAGGATATGACTGCAAACTTCTAGGAAATAAAAGATTATATACCCAAATAGAAATTACTAGGGAATAATCAGAATTGAATTCTGAGAGATGTTCATGCAGGCATGGTACCTGTTACGCCATTTGTAAGCTAGTTCACAGTACAAGTACAAAGAAGAAAATATGAAGCAAAACGAACCAAAGACGCACCTTTCACAAGAACTAAGAGTCCTCATGCAAAAGCAGTGGGGCAAGGGTAGAAAGCAGTGCCACATGCAATCCACTGCCTTCTCTGGCCAAGAGGAAGCAAGCAGTCCGGCACCTTTTGCCACTCCCTCTTTGTAATATCATAGGTAACCAGGCGGTTCATCCGTCTCGACCTCAGAGACAGCATTAACAAACCCCTGTTACCCAAGCAAGTCATTGTCACGTGCTTCCCATAGAACTCCAAGCACCACACATTTGGCATTCTGTCAACCTCCTTCCATAAGAGAGTCATCCTCTGCAACTCCCACACACAAACACATGTCGCTGCATTCTTAGACAGCAGACCTACCAGCATGATCCGCCCCCCACACTCAGCAAGTGTGTGGTCCGTAAGATGCTTTGGTGATGGTATTATAAACTGCTTCCAAATACCAGTTGTCACATCATAGGATAAAATCCCATCTGGGTCAGCTCTCTTAAAGTAGAGAGTATTGCAAATGGATATAGTGTGAGACCTGAAATTTAAGAAGAGTGGGAGCCTGATGCCTGAAGGTAAAGTTCCAGGCCGAGTCCAGCTGTTTAGGACCGAATCATAGATCTCATGATCCCCATTGCAACCCAACCACACTATTTTGTAACCATTGACGGTGGTGTTGCCATTCAGAACCATTCCAACTGCTACACGTGACCAAACCCGAACTGATCTCGGTGGAAGTTCTTTCAACGAATTGGTCAGCGGATTGCAGACATAAAAGTTCCTGTTGCCTATATCCAAGAAACAGATGAGCCCACTTGCTGAGGCCACTGGAAGAAGTATCACCTTTGAAGGCAGGAAAGGAATCGAGGGGTGATGCCATTTTCTCAAAGAAGGATCGTACATGGCACCACTCTTAATGTTTTCATGGGTAATGGTATAGAACCAAGGTTGCAACTGTGGAACATCTGCGCAGTGTTGGGAAAAGCTGCTTGAGGTCAGTAAAGAGTTCCATCTCTTGGATACTGAGCGGAAGCGGAAAAATGTGGCTACTGGGAGTCTTGCAATAACAGCTTCAAAAAGATCTTCAGGGAAATCCTTCCAGATGTGTTGTTCCATCAACTCAGCTGAACTTGAAACAAACAATTTATGGTCGTGCTTTTCACTCCGAGATCTTTTAGTCAGAGGAGGTTCTTCAGCTTCAACCATAGTTAAGATCTCAGACGTTCCTCCTGTTATGAGACCACAATAATCATCCTCCATAGAACTATGAGCAAGATCAAGTAAACACCATCTGTCAAGTGGTTGAGCAACAAAATCTCATATCAGCATATACATTCGAGTGTATTTGTTCATGCATAGAAAAAAACCGTTTAGTTTTGGGCTGCTTCTCATTTAAAAGCAAGGAGTCGAGGACCAATTTGTGCTACCTCAAAATACAGAAGGGAACACCAATAGCTTTTCACTATAAACAGTATGGTGGGGAGCAGGAACAAGTTAGAGTAGGATACATTTGCACATAGGGCATGTAACAAAATTAGCACCTATATAAAATCAATGGATTGTTCCAATACTTTCCTGTAAGTGTAGAATCAATGCAACAACAACATAGCCTTTATCCCAAAATTTCTGGGGTCAGCTAGTTGAATCCTCTTCTTTCATTCAACTCAGTTTAAATTAAGGGTCATGACATTTGTAATATTAACAAAAACTTTATCATTCTTTACAGCCTCCAGTTTGCTTAGGCAGTTAGGCCTACATGTAGTTCTAGTAACTGCTTCAACTATTATCTTACAGATCCTCCTAACAGCTGCATCTATTGGTCAGCCGTGCTACATGTCCAAACCACATGATTTTCCTTATCTTATCCTCAAATGGTGTCACCTCTGTTGAAGTCTTTGCTGCTACACCAAAACTCTAAAGTGACGGTGAGGGATGAGGGTTATATATTTACATTGTTCAACACGCCACCACAAGTCGCAGACCCATTTTATGAGTTGAGAGCTGGATTCAAGCAGCAACTTAAGTTTTTGAAAAGTCCTCTTAGAATGAACGCCAGACTTTGAACATGAGTTGTTTTGATACCATGTTGAAGTCCCTGCCACTCCACCAAAACTCTATAATGTTGGTCGAGGACAAGGGTTATATATTTATATCATTCAACAACCTCTAACTTTCCACAAATGCAGTGATGCACTCATTTTTTGTCTATCTTCAGTTTATTGCCACTCATCCATATTAGCATTCCCTTTGCAGTTTCACTTTTCTACACATTTTTTCTCATCACTCCGATCCATAAAGCATGGTTGGTCTTATAGAGTTTATATAGAACTTTCCTTCCAACTTCAAGGGTATCTTGTGATCTCAAATGTAAGAGAAGAATCAATGTCGACCGAATATGCATGTCAAACTTAAACTCTGCCAAAACTAGGCATGCAAGAGCCATTGAGATCTTCTAGCATTAGACCTGCTCCTAACAATGTCTTATTTATCCGAAATCTCTGGATTATAATGCTTCCCCCAAAAGTTAGTTCATCCAACCAAACACTTCCTGAAGGGGTTTCTACCTACTGGGCCCCACCACTTATTTCCTCCTAATGTGTTCACCAAGAAACATAAAAGGACAAGAATTAAAATGTAGGCCCATAATTCTTGGAATTACAAATTGCATTCCAAACCCCACTTCATGTTCCATATTTAAATTCATGCAACCAAAGGCTTCCTAAAGAGGGTTTTTACCTCCTAAAAGGGATTCTAGTCGTAGGAATATCCAATTAGGCGTTTGATGTTATCGATAGGTAGTATCACATTTTGTACAATAAGTCAATATCATAGATTATGTACATGATACCAAATGTGTAGGTATTCATTAGAGACTGAGTTCAATGAATGACTTGGTCACTAAATTCTTTATAGATCCTTACTCTTCATTAATGCCAATAGTCTAGTAACTAAAGTTTCCTTTTGACTTGAGATGTTATAGTTATCTCTTTAGCTTACACAATGCTCTCACATTATTCTCGTATGTCTCCTTAAGCGGTTGCATCAAAGGCAATCCTCGGGTGCCAATCAGAAAAGAAGGCAGTCCTCGGGTATCATGAGTACATATGAAGATATGTGAGTGGTCAATAAAAGACATGTCACTCTCTATGTAAGGAAGAGAGAATATTTGTCATGTCGACAAGATTTATTTGAGAGTAAATATCCCTTGCCAAGATGAACAAAATGAGAAAACTGTTTTCAATTTTCAATAATGGGAGACTTGAATAAGTAAGTGTGAAGTTCCATGTCCACTAGTTTGATGACTTTCTGTAATCAGTATAGGAATTGGTTAAAAGTTAAAGAAATTAGTTATTACGGGATGAATTAGTTAAAGTTGTAGTGATAAATTCATATTCTTGGATTAAATGTTCTTCATCCAAGTCGTTTAGGTTGGTTTTGATATACTGTTACGCGTCATTCACAACTTACAAGTGGCCTGAAACAAATTAGTAGGAGTGCTAATGAAGTTTCAATCGAGGTGAATTGAATGGTTCAACTTTCATTCATTACCTAGTCAATTTGGACTTAACGAGTCGTACATAAAAAAGATTTGGAGCAATATTGAGCATCCTAAGAATTTACTTGTAAAAATGGTTTATTAATAGGTCCTTAGCAATTATGTAATTATATACTCTCTCTTTTTCTTCTTTTTCTTTTTTTTTTAATCCAGCACGTGCATGGCAAGCATCCTAACAATTTACTTGTAAACATGGTTTATTGATAGGTCCTTAGCAATTAATTAATTATTGTGTAACTCAATTCAAGCTTGCGCTTACCTCTGAGCCAAAATTCGAGCTATACAGAGCTCAACTTATTTAAGCTTCACTAAGATGTAGTATGCTTTATGGTTAAAAAAACCAAGCTCTAGCTGTAAAGCAAAGTTTGCACTATCGGTCGATACCGATATGATTTGGCATGTCCCAATCCGATACTGACCAATACCAACGTTGGGTTCCCAGTCAATTCGGCAGCGATCGGCAGAGAAAAATTGAACGAAAAAGACCCATCGGTATGGGTGTAAAAGCATAGTAAAATTGTAAAAGCATGTAAATGAAAAAAAAAATATTTATGGCAGGTAAACCAATCAGCAACTATTATTTCATTTATTTCAGAATTACTAAGAAACAACACAAAAAATAATTAAAATTATGTTGATATTGTCGAAACAGATGATACCGATACTCACCGATAGGGTTCGATTTCGATACTCAAAGAAAAGGTCCGATTCCGATACTGTGAACCTTGCTATAAAGAGCTCAACAGTCAACACATTGATGCTTGATTAAGATATAGTAGTTATTTTTCTGTTATGGTTGATTCTAAATCAAGTTCATTTGTTTCTCCTAGACATTATAGCTCGACATTTAATCACTTAGAGGAATGAAGTTCTCTAGGTATTATCGATGGTTAATGTATATGTTCATTCTATTTAAATATTAATTAAGTACCATAACTTGAGTTCCAAAATATCATCAAAAAATTGGTACCAGACATTTACGATGACTGGACACTAGAAGGGTTCAATTTATTATACCAAAAAAACTCAAATTATAATGCAAAAAGCTGCTTGAAGCACGAGCTCATTGTTTCCCATAACGAGCAGTAACCATATCGACTCAAGATTCTCACTTACTTATCAAGCAAAGCTTGAACAGTGCCTGGGCAGGCTCAATTCAACAGCCGAGCTCAAGCTTCCCCCCGAAAAAAGACCCAACCCAAGCTTGAGCAAGTCAAAGATAGTTTGGCATATCTTAAGGCCAAGGAATATATATATATATATATATATATATATATAGAGAGAGAGAGAGAGAGAGAGAGGAGGGATCCACATCCCCTCACTTTTGCATCCCCTAAACATCACCTCTTTCACATCCGTTGGGTCTTGTTTAAGTCATCTAATCTTAACCGTTAATTTTTTAATGGTTAAGATTAGATGACTTAAACAAGATCCAACGGATGTAAATGAGGAGATGCTTAGGGGATGTAAAAGTGAGGGAATGTGGATCCTTTATATATATATATATATATATATATATATATATATATATATATATATAACATAGAATTCGATGTATCAGTAATGGCCCCATAATATTATAATTTGGGGCATGGAAAGTTGTGATATTTATGTACTATAATACCTTTTCTGCTATATGCTAGGAATAAATTCACCCTTATTCCAAATATATATATATATATATATATATATATATATATATATATATATATATGAAATATTTATATATAAAAAACGATGGCTGGAGCGGGCGATCGAGTTCCCGAACTAGGGTTTCCCCGTGGGCTGCCTCCACGGCCGCCGGACCCCTTAGCCGGCGGCGGGCGGACCTTGGCCTCGAAGGGCGGCCCCCTCCCGGCGTTGGGGGGGGGCGGGAGCCAGATCCGGGGGGTCGGGCGGACCCCCCCCATGCGAGCGCGCGCGGCGGCTCCCCCCAAGGCGGCTGGGGAGGGGGGGGGGGCGCGGGAGCACAGGAGGGGGGTCGGGGGGACCCCCTTGTGGTGGCGACGTTCCTCCCAGGCGGCCGGAGGAGGGGTCGGGCTCTACGGGGAGGGGGTTGGGTGTCCACCACTCCGGGACTCCCTTGGATCCAAACTTTGAATTCGGAGCAGGGTCTGAATCCCTGGGGAGTCAAACAGAGGGAGGTGGATGGACGACGGTTACGCGCCGTCGTGTGGCGAAGACCGGAGGGAAGTCGGGTGGCGGACAGGGTCAGGTTCGGGATCGTCATCCCGACAATCGTCAGAACGAGTCTGGGTCTCGGCCTAGCCGGGGTCCGGGGGTGTCTGCTGGGCGATCGGTGGGTTGGCGGCCTAAGGCGACCGCGGCGGCAAAGCGGAAGAGTAAGGTAGTGGATCTGGATGTACAGGGACCTGGGACTTCTCGCCCGGTGATTGCCCCAAGGCCTATTGGGACGCCCCCACGACCTGCTGGACGGTCCTGGGCCGAGATCTGCAAACCGGTGGGGCCGAAATCCTCCACATCGATGGAGTACGTCCCGCCGCTCAAGGTAGGGAGGGGTTTCCGGACTGTGTTTCCTGCGGAGGAGATCCAGCAGGTGACAGCTTACTGGGAGAATACCCTCGTCTTGTATGTCTTGGGCAACAAGCCTTTTTACGGGCAGATCCGGGGCTATGCAGCGCGTGTCTGGAAGCCTAAGGGGAGTATGGAGTTCTATGCTCGTGAAAACGGCTTCTATTATATGAAGTTCGGGCTGGCGGGGGATGTCGCTAGGATCCTCCAAGGCGGCCCCTTGACGTTCGACGGCAGACTGATCATTCTCAAGGAATGGACTCCGGAGCTGCGATGCGAGAGGGAAGTTCTAAATGCCATCCCAGTATGGATTCGATTCCCCGAATTCCCGGTTGGATTTTGGAGCATTCCCTTGTTGATGCGACTTGCAAGTCTGGTGGGCACCCGATCAAGACAGATGAAGCTACTACCTTTCGGACGCGATTGATGTACGCGAGGATTTTTGTGGAGATTCGGGCATGGGGGAGCTCCCGAAGATGGTGGAGTATGAGCTCCTTTCTGGGGAGGTGCTTACCCAGAAGGTGGAGTATGAATGGGTTCCGCCTACCTGTTCACGCTGTTCCTGTTTCGGGCATCTGGCCAGTGCTTGCTTAGAGGCTGGCCCTCCGGTGGAGCCTTATATTCCTCCTCATGAGGTCCCCGAAGCCCCCTGTGATATGGATTTCAGAGATGATAGCGGAGTGGAGGTCGTGGAGGGGGAGGTTACTAATCAGGGGAGTGATGGCGGTTTGAGCCTCGTTGTATCTACTCAACTTGCTCCAACGTGTGGGGTGGTGTCCACTGGCCAGGAGCCGAGTAGTATAGTTACCAGAAGCATGGTTGCGACGGAGACTGAGGCACGAGGGGAGGGCGGTTCGACTGGAGGGCAGGTTTACTGTAGGAAGAGACGTGATGTCGGCCTGCTGCGTGAAGCTCCCTCCATGATGGAGGGACGTACTACAGACAGAGAGGAGGCGGTGTGTGTTAACAATCCTACCTGGGCGTTGGTGCTATCTCAGGCCATTCCCCAACAGACGGCTCCGACTGGGATGGATGAGGATTCTTTAGCGACGGATGCGGCACATTCCCCAGGTGCCGTTCCGGGAGTTTCTCAGGGGGCCCCCACCTCTCATTAATTAATGGCCATTATCGCCTGGAATGTGAGGGGGGCGTGTTCGCTAGGGAGGTGGAGAGAGATTTGTGGGGTGCTCCACAGAGAGAGATGTGACATTTCTGTTATCTTAGAGTCCAAGATCAAAGGTGAGAAGACTCTTACTCGTCGGACCCCTTCTCATTGGGCCCAATTGCACAACCTGGCTCTTTGTGACATGGCTAGGATTTGGGTTCGTTGGAACCTGAAGAGTTGGGATGGTGACTTGCTCCTGCTGACGGAGCAGCTGATTGCGATCTCCTTCGTGAACAAGGGTGGCTTCCGGTTCTTGCTGGGGGCTGTCTACGGCCACAATGACAGAAGGCGACGGGAGTCCCTATGGAGCGACATCTCCCGTATCTCATCTGTTGCTGACTCGTCGTGCCTTCCTCTGCTCTTGATCGGGGACTTCAATGCCCTTCTGCACCAAGGGGAAAAGCTGGGTGGCCGTCCGGTCCCTGATTCTATCCTATATGATTTCCAGAGATGCCTCCTGCTTGCGGGGCTTCGGGGATTGTCTCGCTCAGGCTGCATCTGGACTTGGCACAACAAAGCAACTCATAATAGGGTTGCTTGTCAGCTTGATCGAGCCCTGGGTAATGGGGAGTGGTTCCGTCACTTCCCCACCACTCCAGCTGAGGGTCTAGCTGCTGGGACGAGCGATCATTCCCCCATCAGGGTTGACTTTTCTACTCGGTCTCTTGGAAAGTCCCGCCCGTTCAGGTACAACAACAGTTGGTATCTCTCGGAGGGCTACCTAGAGGCTGTCGCTGAGGGGCTCACTAGTGGTCAGGAGGGGACGGCTCAATTCCGTTTGGTACGTCGTCTCAAGGCCACGAAGAGAGCCCTTAGGAGTTGGGTGAAGGGGCTGCCCAAGTCCACCTTAGAAGACAAGGAGGAGGAGTTGCGGACCTTACAGCAGGATATGCAGGCTGACATGCTGAATGGGGACCTGGCGGCCAGAGAGAAGGAACTGATCGGAGAAGTCAACATCCTGAGGCTGCAGAAGGAGATTAGCTCGGCCCAGCGAGCCAAATGTTCCTGACTGAAGGATGGCGACCGGTGCTCCAAGTTCTTCTATGATGTGATCCGGGGAAGACAGAATAGGAATCACATCTCCCAGCTACTTGATGCAGATGGCACTCTGGTGGGGACGCCGGCTGAGATCCAGGGCGAGGCTGTCAGGTACTACTCTGAGTTATATTTCCAGACTGACTACCTATCCGTGTTCCCAGAGGTTGTAACGAAGAGATTGGTGACTCCATTTGGAAATAGCATCCTGCTAGCACCTGTTACTTTGGAGGAGGTGGAGTCTATTGTCAAGGGGGCGGACCCCAACAAAGGCTCCTGGTCCGAATGGCTTCAGCAGTGGTTTCTTCAAACGCCATTGGGACATTCTAAAACATCAGGTAGTGGAGGTGGTTCAGGAATTCTTCACCAAAGGGAAGCTCTTGAAGGAACTAAATCACACTTTCCTGACCTTGGTGCCGAAGAAGGAGGGAGCGACTGCACTGGCGAATTTTCGTCCTATTGCGTGTTGTAATTATCTTTATAAGATAATTATGCACCTTATGTGCCGGCGGATGGAGGGGATCATGCAGGACTTGGTATCTCCGAATCAGGCTGCATTCATCAAGGGGAGGTCGATCGCTGAGCACAGCCTCCTGGCTCATGAGATGGTGAGGGGATTTAGCAAACCCGGAGGGGAGAAGGCTTGTGTTAAACTGGATTTGAGGAAGGCGTATGACATGGTCAATCGGGACTTCCTCTGTCATCTGATGACCGCCATGGGATTCGCGGAGCACTGGGTCGCGTTGATTCGGGAGTGCAATACATCCCCTACTTTTTCTGTTCTCATCTAGGGTGTTTCGTATGGGTACTTCCAGAGCAACCGTGGGCTTCGGCAAGGTGACCCACTGTCCCCTTACCTGTTCACGCTTGTTATGGAATACTTTACTTGCTTGATGGATCTGGCAGTGCACCGTGGACGGTTGGTTCCTCTGTTTCGGAGGATGGACCCCCCAGTTACTCATCTTATATATGCGGATGATCTGCTAGTTTTCATCCAGCCTTCGACGGAGGGGTTGCTGACGCTTGCGACTATCATGGAAGATTTGAAGTCCGTTTCGGGTCTCTAGATGAACAGGGATACGAGTAGGGTCTACTTCAGCTCCCTGTGTACTCGGAAGGAGGAGCGGGCTGATGTGTTGGGTATCGCGAGGAGTGATCTTCCGGTGCGCTACTTAGGAGTGCCTCTCACTGTCAACTATGCGCGGGATCAGGACTGCCATAGTCTGGTAGAGTATGTCCAGAGAAGAGTTGAAGGGTGGCAAGCAGCAGGTCTGTCATTTGGCGGTCGCATTGAGCTGGTCAGATCGGTGATATCGGCTGTGGTCCATTTTTGGCTGCAGTCCATCCTCCTACCTGTGACCACTATCCGACGGGTGGAGCGGCTATGTGCCGATTTCATTTGGAGGGGAGGTATGCATGCGATCTCCTGGGACCAGCTCTGTCGTCCCAGGAAGGAAGGATGAGTGGGACTTAGACCGTTGCTGGAGGTTAGAGAGTCTTCTGCGCTTAAGCTGGCCTGGAGATTCATCAGCGGAGGATCTCTCTGGACGGACTGGATGCACAGCAGATACGTGAAGCAGGGCAATTTTTGGACGTGTCCTACTGACAACAACCATTCAGTCACGTTCAAGATTGTCCTGCGACACAGGGGGGTGCTCAAGTCTGCCATTCGGAGGGTCATGAGAGACGGGTCGAGTACGGACCTCTGGCGGGATCCTTGGATAGATCGGCGTTCGATGTTGGACATCAGAGGAGCCCCGACTCATCAGGAGGACAGGCGTGGTATGACGTGCAGTCGCATCATACGTAATGGGGAGTGGAGGCCGGACTCTTATCGATTCACTGAGGAGCTGGGTGGAAGCATTTTGTCTACTGTCATTGATCCGTCTTTGCCTGCGGATCGGTGGATTTGGGAGCCGACTGGAGCTTCTACAGGGACTGGGGAGTTCCAATTCCGTAGCTGCTACAACCTCATCCGGCGAGCCTTTCCGCTGAGTCCTGATTACGAGTTCGTTTGGTTCAAGGGTCTGGCCAGGAAGATGCAATTGTGTGTCTACAAGCTGCTACTGGGCCGCCTCTTGACTAGAGATCGCCTGAGTTCGTTTGGAGTGCCGGTTCCGGATCCCAGGTGTGTGCTTTGCGGTTTGGAACCTGAATCTATAAAGCATATTTTCTTCGAGTGCACTCTGGCATGGCAGATCTGGGCGGAGCAGAGCCGTGTATTGGGAGTGTGCGCCTCCGGAAAATGTATTGGGGACATCATCACGGTGATCCGAGATAGCAGGGGTAGGGGGCAGGACTGGTTCCGAACAGCCAGAGTTCGTCTAGCTGCTTCGATTTGGCATGTATGGCGGGAGCGAAACCGTCGGATCTTTGAGAGGCTGGTCACCCCTCCATTTGGCATTCTCCATAACATCGAGTTTGATGTAAATGCTATGGAGAATTGATGAGCGATGAGTGGGAGTCCCACTCTGGCTGTATGTTGTATGATTATGGCTTTTCATTTGGAATAAAATTCACCTTTTTTCCAAAATATATATATATATATATATATATATATATATATATGAAAACCATCTACCAAAAAAAGACTTATAAAATGTAGTACTCCGTCCCGCTCAGGTCAACCGGAGGAATCGAAACGCAACGGCATTTGGACTTGGCTATGCAACGACTTGCTCGAAGTCCCGCTCGGTCGAGCCAACTCCTCGTTCAGGTGGGTGGCTTCGATGAACTTGCATCTGCTTGGCCTTCACACTAATAAACTGGATGTTTTGAATGCACTGAGTAGGTTTGCTAATAAAAGAGACATACCCACATAGATAAGGGAATAATCCCACTCTGAGTCAAATTGCATAGAACATGGAAAATATAGAAAGTTAATGCTTAGATAAGCACATCACGTTGGGTTTTCAATTGGCACTTGATCTTTCGATCCCACGACTTGAGCAAAAGTAACGTTCTTGTGTTGACACAAAGATTATCAAATTGCTTGACATAGTAGGCACGACCCTACGATTTCATTGCCACGTTCCTACGGTTTCAAATGCTTGTCATATAGAGTATAACTTGATTGGTGGCACGACACGGAACACGGTTGGTTCAAGTTGAATATGCAGGAGGCTAACAAGTAGTCATTCCTGAGTTGAGTCAAAGATATGATAACATGAACGGAAAGTTCTCGGAATTGAAGCACGCCAAGGCACTCCCTGAAACAATGGGAGCTCGCCGAGACAGACCCTGAAACAGTGGGTGCTGCGGAAAGAAAACAAAAGTATGGAAACACTGTGAATGAGTAATGAATGAGTAAGACAATAAGTTAAGTTGGGTCTTGCATGGTCATTGGACAACTTGTGCACAAGGAACGGCTCCCCGAATGGTAATCCGGAGACGGTGCCGACTTCGGCCTGGGAGGAGAAAAAAATAGCCGTGTTGGCATACAACACTCAGATGGGTTATTCGGAAACTTTCAGTGGGGCTCGCTACCCGCGCTGAAAGGGTCGCCGTCTAAAACCCGGTTATTGTCTAGGATAGCTTGTGATGCTAGTGACCCTTTCATATAGATGAGTCGGCATATTAACGACGATACGCGTGCATGTCTTAGATTGAGTCAATAAGTGTATGCACGGTACAAATGACTCAATAAATGTGTACACGGTACGCAACACGAGTTTGGAGCCTAAGATTTGGCTATAATATAAACACATACTTCGGCACGAGAAGTGGTGTCGTGAATTAAGTCGTTGACACTAAGCTCACAAGTCTATGATTAAGCTATTTCCACGACGAAATGGATAAAAGGCAACTAAGTTCACAAGTCTATGATTAAGCCATTTCCACGACGAAATGGATAAAAGGCCACTAAGTTCACAAGTCTATGATTGAGTCATTTCCATAACAAAATAGGGAAAAGATCGTAGGACAAAAATTGAGTAAAAATACACTATGTTGCGAGGCACGACCTCGATGATGATGATGATACACGAATAGATCTTATGGCACGACAGCACAAATGAGTTTTGTAGCACGATCACAAGGTCTTGGAGCAGGAGCACGACCACGATATTTTAACACGAGTAGAATTATAGTTATGTAATGAACTGTTCCTTAGGCAAGATTAGAAAGACAACAAAAATCATATGGAGCACTCATTAAATGAACGGTTAGTTTTGTTTGGGCGGACGAGGGGCTCACTCACCAGTACGGTTGTGTACTGACACCCCACCAGTTTTCATGCGCATGTAATAGGTACTTGCTCGTTCGAGACGGAGCTCGCTTGGATGCGCTAAAGCATGGAGTTCCTTAGCGTTTCGAGGCGTGCGACCGCGTTGAAGTCTTCACCTATACGGGACATAATGTATGGACATCGCATTCTGAAGCATCCGCAAGTGGCAAGCCTTGAACCTTTGTATTAAGAGAGGAGAGAGGGCTTGAGTGATTGTATTTAGAGAGATTGTGAGCTTGAGTGATTGTAATCTTGGTCTCGTGCCTTTGTAAATTTTGCTGGTTATCAATAAAAAGTTCCGATTTTGTTTGAATACTTGTGTTTCTTTTGTTGTTCTACTTTTCTGCTGACGTTTTATGTACGACTCGATTGTTTAGCTTCTAATCGACCGTTTCAGCCGTCCGCCTTGCACGAGCGCAACCTACGCTCGCGCGACATCACGCCCTAGCGAGGAAGATCGGTTCGACGGAACCGGGACATGACATAATGGTATCAGAGCACGGCTTTACGTCCTTAAACTTTTGATTGAATTCTTTTGAACTATGATGTTGCTGCTTCCGTAATCGATATTGTTGGCACTCTCTCTCAATGTTTCGCGGGATGTTCCATACAATAAGTCTATATATTTTGTAAAATCTCACGAGAAAAATTTGGTTAAACAAAGATGGTTTCACGTAAGACACAGTTGACTGAGTTGAGCTGGACAATATACACCTAGACTTGCATCGATATTAGCAATTGTGTATAGGATCAAAATGTTTTCAATTGGAAATGAGTTGGACTCGATTAATGAGATGTTGGGTAGATAACGATAAAGGTGATATTGAAAAGTTGATATCGTCAATACGGTATAGATGGATCGTGCTTGGATTTTGAGGAATGGTTCGAACGGAGATTCGAAGTGATTAGTTGTGATTCGAACAATTGTTTCGAGGATTTGTCGAGTGACTTCATCCCCGAGTGGCGCATGGGATAGCCTTGGGGATGTTTGATCGACTGAGGATCGGGGAACCAATGAGTCTATCAGCAAGCGACGAAATTGCGCAAAGCCTTAGAAAGAGAGTTTCAAAGTTAATCGTGACTTGATAGCTAGTATGAGTTTGATTCGAACAAACGAGAAAACGACGCACATCGGTTTGGGATTGCGCTGAGTATGAAATGCAAAAATGATTGAGTAGGTAGATTGAATCGAAAAAAAGTTAAGGTGTAAGAAAATGAATGACTCGGTCGAGAAATCGATATGGACCATATACGAAAATGTTGATACAAAACTGAATATAATAGAATTTCAAATTTGACTAAGAAAAGATGGCACAATTGGAGGATAGCGTGCATGGAAACGTTGATTTGAAGATAATAGAATGACTCTAAGGATTTGGGATAGATGTTGCTCGAAACTTAAGATAGACAGATAGACATGTAAATTTGATTTGAACAAATTGACGACGTAACTAAATTGATCTCGAATGTCGAGGAACGAATCGTGTATCCAGTTGAATGATAGTATTAGTTGCACGACTCGGAGTTCGTTGCAAAGGAAGATCGTCAGGTTATGTATATCATCGATGGTATTGAGACGTATCAAAGATCGATGTGCGATAACTCGGGGGTACTCTGATTCGAGAAATGATGATCGTGTAAAATGTTATTGTTCAGATGGATTCTATACATTAGAATTTTGATAGAAATGAATGTTTGGATGACTTGATAAGATAAACTTGAAGTTTGCATGAATGGATACTACTCGGATTATGCGAAACGAAAATATTGACGAATTTGATTATCAATGATACAAGGATTGTTATGACTCGAAAATTTGTAGTAGGCGATCTAGGGATTTTGCGATGAAATGAATGCACGACTTGGGGACTAGTAGGATTGAAACATGAGATAAGTTATGATTGATGTTATACAACTTGAAAAGTTGAGATCAATGAGTATGACTTGTGATTTTTGTAGTCTAGGAATACGAGTGAGGATTTGCGATTTGGAAAGTTGTGTGATTGCATCATGGAACCATAGTGTGATCGAGGATAATCGTAGAATGAGTTAACCTAGGAATGGCTTTGCTGAATGACTCGGACCCCTTGGACTGAACGCTGCGAATGCGGATAGGAGAAATTTATGCTCGAAGTTATGCGAGCTTAGGTAGGAAGACCTTGTACTACCGACTATGGTTTGACCTTAGGATTTGGGAGTGAATGTTTGGATGCTGGTTGCACGAAATGTTGATCGAGACTTTGACTTTAGCCTAGTGGAAATAGCCTAGCGGCTAGGCAAACGTCACTGTGCGGAGAGAGAGAATTGTGTGATCGACCTTAGCGAGAGTCGCCTGGGTAGATTATAGAGCTAGGATAGCTAATTTATAGAACCGACTTGAAAAACTGGACATATGATCTTAGGATGTATTGAATGATCGATAGGATTTGATTGAACAATAAAATTGGATATTGATGTTTGGTTGACAGGATGATTCAATTATGTGGGATCGAATTCTCTACCACGAGGCTTGGCTGAAATGTATATATTTTGGGAACGCCTTAAATATGTGTACAACCCAACTCAAGTGGTAAGTTGAATTCAAAATAAGACTGAAGGTATGATAGTTGAAATAAAATAGAATGAAATTGGATTTGACCATATTGGTTTGAGGTAAACATACTGGATTGCGTTTGGGACATTGATATTGATGTCGTAAGGATAGATCATAGGAACTATCATTGAATAAGTAAACGAAGCAAATATGTTGGATCGAATTTTTGAGCATAGAGGAAAGTTAGTGATCGAAGATAAATTCCGTGTGTTTATGAAATCGAATGTGTCTCGAGGATTGAATGAAAGCAAAAGTTTACTTGGTCGGATTGAAACCATATTATCGGATTGAAAAATCGTATTTGAAAAGAGCGTATTCGAGATATGCATAATTAGAAGATTCGAATTTTGATGGATTGTTCAAGGGGCTTCGGAAGACGAAACATAGATGATGCGAAAGATAATTTCGGAAGATAGTGGAATTGGTTAGTAAGAATAGAGTATCAAAACGTGCAATTTTGATTGAGCCTTCAATGCAGCCAAGTTTGAAATATTGGTTGGGAAGTTTAACTTGAAGTCTTGAGGATTATCGGAATTTGGTTAAAGGGATAACACTAGATTTCGACTAGATTATGAGTGGATCTATTTGATTATGTGTTTGATTCGGAATGATTAAGGATATCGCTCGGATGGGTTTGTGTAACGCCCCAGAACCAGAATACTGGAGAGCGGGGGCGTACATAGCCAGCTACGCATATTGAAGTGCAACCCACCTCGCTATACGGTCACGGCTGTCTAGATACATGAAGGTTTAACTACAAGCCAACAGTCTCCTATGGTCATGAACCAGCCTATTGTCTCAATCTCATGCAATCAATAATAGTTACAAGATGTCAGAGCACCAAATATATAATAGCAAGGCGTCCCATACATTACATAATGGATGATCATGAAGCTAGTCGTACAAAATGTCAAGACTAGCAAGAGTTCAGTCATACATGATCAACCCTAGGATCTGTCAATCATGATACAGCCCGTATGCGGACAGTAAATAAAGGTGCAATACGGGCTAACACGTGCTCGCCGGCTAAACGTCTCAAAAGAATAATTTTTACAATAAAGTGGGAGGACAAAAAGAAACCCACTCGTTGCCAGGGTTACGCCTGGTGGTCACCATCTGGCTGGAAGACAGGTGGATCCTCTGGTGCTGCTCCGATATCTGGCCACACAAAACCAGCTGGATCAGACCCCAGAAAGAGCAAGTGCCACAAAGGAGGCTTCGCTTAGGAACTAAAACCAGCATATCACAATAGAATATTAAAGGTAATAAATAAAGAACTGATAATAATAGAGATAACAACAGTAAACTGAGTACGAGGAAACCATTCAAGTAGCCAGGTCACAACCCTTAAACCAAACAAGGACCGGGGTTGCAGCCCTTCACCTGAATAGAAACCCGTCTCAAATACTATTGGTACAGTGAAGACAATAAACGAAGAGGGGACACAGAACTGCTCCAGGAGCCAGGTTACAACCCTTAAACCAAACAAGGACCGGGGTTGTAACCCTTCGCCTGAACAGAACTGGACCCCCGATCTTTATCGCTAAGGCCAGTATAAATAATCATGGTATTAAGGTAAGGTAAAACATGACGAACATGGCATGGGGTTGCAATAAGACAATAAACGAAGAGAGGACACAGAACTGCTCCGGGAGCCAGGTTACAACCCTTAAACCAAAAAAGGACCAGGGTTGTAACCCTTCGCCTGAACAGAACTGGACCCCCGATCGTTATTGTTAAGGCAAGCATCAATAAGCATGTCATGTCACAATCTTGCACAGGATCAGGATAAGACTAAGCTGGAATAAACTTCATTCAATCAATCACGGCCAATCAAGAGTACGGCTTGATACTTTTAACTAACTAGGGTTATCACAGGCCTAGTTATTAGCAAGATGCAATGAGATTATCCCAACAGCCACAAGCCCTGCAGACCATCCGGTTATCCAGGTCGAATGTCCGTTTATGAAGAATGCAACACGTGACTGCGTGCTGGAAATGTGTCCTACTCGTAGGTAGGCTACAAGTCCACTTAATGCGCCCAGATAACGGGATTGCCTGTAGCTGGGAATCTCTTCATGTCTACTGAATTATTCTAGTTTATTAGCCTTAGTCAATTACTGTAGGTATCCCTGACCGTGGTACTCAGGGATCCCTATCCTAGACATGATGCAAGACAGTACTGGTTTATTTGTACAAACGCAATCGCCCACGGTGTCCAGGTCATTCAATTATGTCAAGACATGCTAGCCGTCGCAACAGCATTCGAGATATATATCATGTCAAATTCACTGTCAAGAGTGCACCACGACGGACCACTATCATGTCATGTCATTTGTCAAAAGTGCACCACAACTGGTCACCATTATGTCATGGAACATATTTAAAATTAACATTTAACCTGGTATAAACGTATATGCAATAACTAAATATAAACAGGGTGCAAGAGTTGTGGAGGAATCATGCGGCTCAGGGGAGACGGGGCATAACTTCCACATACGAACCCAAAATGAGATGCTCCAGAGATATTCGGAAAGGCAAGACAAAGATCTAAAACTTTCATGTCTTAAGTTTTTCGAAATTCTGGCTAGAAAATAGCTAAACTAGGCAAAAACAGTCATTCTGTGCACTTTTTACGCCAAAAATTCAATTCTGCGTAAAATACGCAAAAGGGGAGGGTTCCAGCGTAAAATTTCACATTCTGAGTACCATCCAGCGTAAAATACGCAAATTCAGGTTTCCCTGAGTAAAATCTTACATTCTGGATGCCATCCAGCGTAAAATACGCAATTTCAGGGTTCCATGCGTAAAATCTTACATTCTGGATGCCATCCAGCGTAAAATACGCAATTTCAGGGTTCCATGCGTAAAATCTTACATTCTGGATGCCATCCAGCGTAAAATACGCAATTTCAGGGTTCCCTGCGTAAAATTTTACTCAGCCGACATGAAAAATTCAGAAAACTTGTTTTGGCCATAAAAACTTCATTTTAACTCGAAATGAGGTGAATCAAAAACCAAATTCATACGAAATTTCGTGCTCTTGCTCATGGAACTATTAGTTTTCCAAAATAACAAGTTTTAGTAGATCAAAACCAAGAAAAACTCCATGAACTCATGAAACCCCAAGTTACAACGTAGATCTAGAAGAATCTATCCATAAAAATTAAAAACTCCAAGTTCTAAAGAGGCTTATAATCATGTAAAGAAGAGAATGAAACAATAAAACTTGAGATCCATCATGAAGCAAGTTGACTTGCCTAGGGCTCTTGGGTGTAGGTGGAGAGTAATGGTGAGTAAGAAGAAGAGTGAATGAGGAGAGAGAAAGAGTGTTGGGTTAATAAATGGGGATGGTGGTGGTAGGTAAGGGTTCTCCCCTTGGTTCATGATGAACCAATAAGCAACCCAAGCCGAACCAAGCCAACCCAAACAAGCCGAACCAAGCCAGGAGACATGCAATACGAGTCAGATACGTACACGTATCCCAAAATACGTAATATGAACTATAGTCATCACAACTCTACCCACCTTAAAAGAATTTCGTCCTCGAAATTTAATCAAAAGGCTAGAGATGCAAGGACAAGCTATACTAATCACAGGCAAGCTATACTAGTCTAGCAATCAAGCAATTATTCATGCAAGCAAGGAATCGACGGCATGAGGCATAAGAAGGATATTATACCTCACGAGTCAAACAGGTCGGGATATCGCGATCGGATATCATCCTCACGCTCCCACGTTGACTCACCCAAAGAGTGATGACCCCAAGCAACTCGGACTAACTTGATAGTCTTGTTCTTGAGTATCTTCTCTCTCCGGTCCAATATGGACACGGGCCTTTCCTCATACGAAAGATTGGTACCAACAACCAATTCCGAATGATCCAGGATATGGCTCGGGTCCGGGATATACCGTCGTAGTTGGGATACATGGAACACGTCATGCACCTCACTCAGAGACGGCGAAAGAGCGAGACGATAGGACACATCTCCTACTCGCTCCAGTATATCGAACGGCCCTATATACCTAGGACTAAGCTTTCCCCGTACGCCGAAACGAATGATGCCACGGTTAGGCGAGATCCTAAGGAATACATGGTCGCCGACAGAAAATTCAAGAGGACGCCGATGAGAATCGGCCCAATGGCGTTGGCGATCTTGTGCAACGCGAAGATGATCTCTAACTCTCCTGACCACCTCGACTGCCTGAGGGATCAACTCGGGACCAAGCATCTGTCTTTCTCCAACATCGTCTCATGCTAGTGGGGATCTGCACTTCCTACCATACAGTGCCTCGAACGGTGCCATCTGGATGCTAGCTTGGAAACTGTTGTTGTACGAGAACTCCACCAGGTGCAGGTGATCTTCCCACGAACCGCCGAAGTTGAGCGTACAAGATCTCAACATATCCTCAAGAGTCTGGATCGTGCGTTCCGACTGACCATCTGTCTGCGGGTGATAAGCTGAGCTGAACTGGAGGTGAGTTCCCAAACTCTCTTGCAGACTACGCCAAAAGTGCGACGTGAATCTTGAATCTCTGTCCGAGGTGATACTGACTGGTATACCGTGAAGTCGGACGATCTGCCTGAGGTACATCTCTGCTTGCTGAGCCGTCGACTGACCAACTCTGAATGGGAGAAAGTGAGCCACCTTCGTGAGCCGATCAACTATAACCCAAATAGCATCTCTACCGGCCGGGGACATAGGTAATCCAGTCACGAAATCCATGGTTATATGCTCCTACTTCCATTCTGGAATTGGCAAGGGCTGAAGAAGTCCAGCTGGCCTCTGATGTTCAGCCTTGACTTGTTGGCAAACCAAACACGGAGAGACAAACCGAGCTATCTCTCTCTTCATGCCATTCCACCAAAAGTGCTGACGGATATCTCGGTACATTTTCGTGCCACCGGGATGAATCGAATACTGAGAACTGTGAGCTTCGGTCATGACTTCCTGTCTGATATCTCCACTGGGTACACAAAGACGCTTACCATGTCGAAGTGTACTGTCTTCATGAATGCATAATTCTGGTCTTCGCCCTGCTACACATTCTGTCCTAAGCCGCTGAAGCTAAGAATCTGATGACTGAGCTATCTTGATTCTCTCAACTATACTGGACTGAACTTGCATGCTGGCCATCAATGTCATACTGGTAGGAAGGACAACTTCAATACCCATCTTCTGAAGATCTGCTAACAATTCTGGTTGCGCTGTCAGAAAATAGACTCCGGCTCTCCTGCTCAATGCATCTGCAACAACATTGGCTTTCCCAGGATGATACTGCAGGTTGACATCATAATCCACAAGCAGCTCTAGCCATCTTCTCTGACGCATGTTAAGATCCTTCTGAGTGAACACATACTTCAGGCTCTTGTGGTCGATGAAAATCTCCACCCTATCTCCATACAAGTAGTGTCTCCAAAGCTTGAGTGCAAACACTACTGCTGCCAGTTCCAAGTCGTGGGTCGGGTAATTCCTCCCATGGTCACGAAGTTGTCGTGACACATAAGCTATTACCTTCCCATGCTACATCAAAACACATCCTAAACCTCTGCCTGAAGCATCACAGTACACTGAAAATCCTCCGATCCCATCTGGAAGTGTGAGAATGGGTGCCGTCATCAAGCCTCGCTTCAACTTCTCAAAAGAATCCTGACATTCCGCTGTCCAAGCAAATTGCACATCCTTGCGGATTAACTGCGTCAGTGGTGCTGAAATCTGAACAAAGTCCGAAACAAATTGCCGATAGTAGCCGGCCAATCCAAGAAAACTGCGAACTTCTACAACTATGCTAGGCACTGGCCACGTCTCAATAGCCACGATCTTCTGAGGATCCACTTCTACTCCTCCTCTGGTGATGATATGACCCAAATATGAAATGCGATCAAGCCAGAACTCGCATTTACTGAACTTGGCATACAACTGGTGCTCTCGAAGAATCTGGAGGACAACTCTGAGATGCTGCTCATGCTCCGCTTCACTCTTGCTATAGACCAGGATGTCGTCTATGAACACAATCACGAACTGATCCAAATAAGACATGAAGATGCGATTCATGAGGTCCATGAATACAGCCGGCGCATTGGTTGCTCCAAATGGCATAACAAGAAACTCCCAATGCCCATATCTAGATCTGAATGTCGTCTTCAGGATGTCCTGCTCTCTGACTCTGATCTGGTGGTACCTTGACCGCAAATCTATCTTCGAGAATACTGCTGCTCCTCTGAGTTGATCAAACAAGTCATCTATCCTTGGGAGAGGATATCTGTTCTTGATTGTCACTGAGTTCAAGGTACGATAGTCAACACATAATCTGGACGTACCATCCTTCTTTTTCACAAGAAGCATCGGGGCTCCCCAAGGTGATCCACTAGCACGAATGAATCCCTTGGTCCTGAGTTCTTCAATCATTTTGTACAATATCTCCAATTCTGACGGCGCCATCCTGTAGACTCTCTGACACAGGTGCGGTCCCGGGGATCAAGTCTATGGTGAACTCGATCTCTCGCTCTGGCGGCATTCCTGGAAGCTCTTCTGGGAAAACATCTGGAAACTCCTCGACGATCCGGGGTAACTGCACTGCTGCTACTGTCATCCGCAATACGGGAGGAGAAGGTTCAACTTCGCCTCGGGAAAAGGAAAACTCCGGCTCGCCTGGTATGCTAAAAACAACCCTGCCAATATGGCAATCTATCCTGGCATACTGGTCCCTCAACCAATCCATCCCTAAGACCACATCATAATCGGCCATCGGAAATTCTATCAACCTAGCGGAAAACTCTCTACCGCTAACTACGACCCGACACGAGGAAAACACTCTATCTACTCCCACAAGACCGTTACCAGTAAGTATATTGAGCCTTACTGATAATGACTCGGGCTCCAGTCCTATCCGTGTCGCGAATCGTGCAGACATAAATGAATGCGAGGTACCAGAATCAAATAATACTGAAGCTGGAAAGGTGTTGACGAGAATAGTACTTGCCACTACCTCACCGGGTGCTATTCCTTCCTCTCCCATGGTCAAGGCCAGCACTTGATCGTGCCCTCTGGGTGCGGGTCCCCTCTGCTGAAAATTCCTCTGCCTGCTCTAGATCAGGGCTTGGGCTTGGGCATATTGCTGCGGTCTCTGTTGCTGGAATGCCTGGACCTGCGTCGGCAATGGCCTCGGAAACGTGTACTGCAGCTGCTGCTGCTGCTGGACTGGTGCTGGTCCTCTAACTGAAGGACTAGAGAAGGCCGATGAACTCCTCCTGTTCGGGCAGTTCCCAACCCTGCGGTCCGGGGTACCACAAACCAAGCACAAACCCTGTGCTCTGCGACACTCTGATACCACATGCCCTGGCTTCCCGCAGTGTGAACATCCCACTGCGGAAGACTGCTTCTGCTGCTGAGGGTGCGTCGGGGTGGAATGCTGAACCGACGTCACTGAGGCCGCCCGTCTCGGAGCTCCAATGGTCAAAGCCCTGGCTGCCGGGGCTGGGGCTGACGACTGGTTCATCTGGCTATGGGATCGCTTCCGAACCTCCGGTCCTATCCACGATCCTCTGGGAGATATATTCATGCCTCCGGGCTGCCCTCAGTACTGCATCAAAGGTCTGATGCTCAAACTGCTCCACCGCCAACAAAATCTCTACGTGGAGCCCCTGCTGGAACCGCTGGGCTCTATCGAACTCGGTCACCACCAAGGTGGGAGCAAACCGACTAAGCCTGGAGAACTCGGCCGCATATCCATCGACCGTCCTGCCCATCTGCTTCAGATTGGTGAACCTCGTCTGTAGATCATACCGAGCTACAGCTTCAAAATACTTGGTCTGGAATCTCTTCCTGAATACTGCCCAGGCAATAGGGGCCATTAATCCAACGGCCTGCGCCGCCCACCAGCTGCGGGCAAGACCCAATAGCTGTAGGCGCACCACGGCCACCTTCTCGTTCTCTAGAGTCCTGGCTGCTTCTAGAATCACCTCTGTGTCCTGAAGCCATGCATCTGCAGCGATCGCATCTTCACTGCCGTCGAAGAAGGGAGGGTTCAAGCGCTTGAAGCTGTTGGCCGCGCTATTACCCTGATGACCTCCTCTGGTCAAAGCGTCTGCCACCGCCTGGTGCAAGACATCTCCTCGACGATCCTGGGAGGCTAATAGTGACCTGATGAGACCCACCAAAGTGCCATCATCAGGCTCTGCAGGCTGGACGGGCTGAACTGTTGGCTCTCCTCCAGTAGGCATGACTCTGGAGGCTACTCCTGAATGTTGGGCTTGATCTCTGGGTTGCTGCTGGTCCACGGGAGGTGCTCCGCCTTGCTGATCGGCAGGTTCAAGAACAATGCCGCTGAAGAAGACGACATAGGGAATAATAAAGAAGGACCAGGACAGATCAACGATACAAGCATGTGATCAGGTCAAGATTACAGGGATTCAGAAGATACAAGCAGAGATCAAGGGCGAGTGCTGATTGAGACTTCTATTCGGTAAACCCTCACATATCTTGATTTACAAGACCTGCATTGGCCACCACCTAAACCATGAAACGCCCCAGAACCAGAATACTGGAGAGCGGGGGCGTACATAGCCAGCTACGCATATTGAAGTGCAACTCACCTCGCTATACGGTCACGGCTGTCTAGATACATGAAGGTTTAACTACAAGCCAACAGTCTCATATGGTCATGAACCAGCCTATTGTCTCAATCTCATGCAATCAATAATAGTTACAAGATGTCAGAGCACCAAATATATAATAGCAAGGCGTCCCATACATTACATATTGGATGATCATGAAGCTAGTCGTACAAAATGTCAAGACTAGCAAGAGTTCAGTCATACATGATCAACCCTAGGATCTGTCAATCATGATACAGTCCGTAGACGGACAGTAAATAAAGGTGCAACACGTGCTCGCCAGCTAAACGCCTCAAAAGAATAATTTTTACAATAAAGTGGGAGGACAAAAAGAAACCCACTCGTTGCCAGGGTTACGCCTGGTGGTCACCATCTGGCTGGAAGACAGGTGGATCCTCTGGTGCTGCTCCGATATCTGGCCACACAAAACCAGCTGGGTCAGACCCCAGAAAGAGCAAGTGCCACAAAGGAGGCTTCGCTTAGGAACTAAAACCAGCATATCACAATAGAATATTAAAGGTAATAAATAAAGAACTGATAATAATAGAGATAACAACAGTAAACTGAGTACGAGGAAACCATTCAAGTAGCCAGGTCACAACCCTTAAACCAAACAAGGACCGGAGTTGCAGCCCTTCACCTGAATAGAAACCCGTCTCAAATACTATTGGTACAGTGAAGACAATAAACGAAGAGGGGACACATAACTGCTCCGAGAGCCAGGTTACAACCCTTAAACCAAACAAGGACCGGGGTTGTAACCCTTCGCATGAACAGAACTGGACCCCCGATCTTTATCGCTAAGGCCAGTATAAATAATCATGGTATTAAGGTAAGGTAAAACATGACGAACATGGCATGGGGTTGCAATAAGACAATAAACGAAGAGAGGACACAGAACTGCTCCAGGAGCCTGGTTACAACCCTTAAACCAGAAAAGGACCGGGGTTGTAACCCTTCGCCTGAACAGAACTGGACCCCCGATCTTTATTGTTAAGGCAAGCATCAATAAGCATGTCATGTCACAATCTTGCACAGGATCAGGATAAGACTAAGCTGGAATAAACTCCATCCAATCAATCACGGCCAATCAAGAGTACGGTTTGATACTTTTAACTAACTAGGGTTATCACAGGCCTAGTTATTAGCAAGATGCAATGAGATTATCCCAACAGCCACAAGTCCTGCAGACCATCCGGTTATCCAGGTCGAATGTCCGTTTATGAAGAATGCAACACGTGACTGCATGCTGGAAATGTGCCCTACTCGTCGGTAGGCTACAAGTCCACTTAATGCGCCCAGATAACGGAATTGTCTGTAGCTGGAAATCTCTTCATGTCTACTGAATTATTCTAGTTTATTAGCCTTAGTCAATTACTGTAGGTATCCCTGACCGTGGTACTCAGGGATCCCTATCCTAGACATGATGCAAGACAGTACTGGTTTATTTGTACAAACGCAATCGCCCACGGTGTCCAGGTCATTCAATTCTGTCATGACATGCTAGCCGTCGCAACAGCATTCGAGATATATATCATGTCAAATTCACTGTCAAGAGTGCGCTACGACGGGCCACTATCATGTCATGCCATTTGTCAAAAGTGCACCACAACTGGTCACAATTATGTCATGGAACATATTTAAAATTAACATTTAACCTGGTATAAGCGTATATGCAATAACTAAATATAAACAGGGTGCAAGAGTTGTGGAGGAATCAAGCGGCTCAGGGGAGACGGGACATAACTTCCACATATGAACCCAAAATGAGGTGCTCCAGAGATATTCGGAAAGGCAAGACAAAGATCTAAAACTTTCATGTTTTAAGTTTTTCGAAATTCTGGCTAGAAAATAGCTAAACTAGGCAAAACAGTCATTCTGTGCACTTTTTACGCCAAAAATTCAATTCTGCGTAAAATACGCAAAAGGGGAGGGTTCCAGCGTAAAATTTCACATTCTTGGTACCATCCAGCGTAAAATACGCAAATTCAGGATTCCCTGTGTAAAATCTTACATTCTGGATGCCATCCAGCGTAAAATACGCAATTTCAGGATTCCCTGCGTAAAATCTTACATTCTGGATGCCATCCAGCATAAAATACACAATTTCAGGGTTCCCTGCGTAAAATTTCACTCAGCCGACATGAAAAATTCAGAAAACTTGTTTGGCCATAAAAACTTTATTTTAACTCGAAATGAGGTGAATCAAAAACCAAATTCATACAAAATTTCGTGCTCTTGCTCATGGAACTATTAGTTTTCCAAAATAACAAGTTTTAGTAGATCAAAACCAAGAAAAACTCCATGAACTCATGAAACTCCAAGTTACAACGTAGATCTAGAAGAATCTATCCATAAAAATTAAAAACTCCAAGTTCTAAAGAGGCTTATAATCATGTAAAGAAGAGAATGGAACAATAAAACTTGAGATCCATCATGAAGCAAGTTGCACTTGCCTAGGGCTCTTGGGTGTAGGTGGAGAGTAATGGTGAGGAAGAAGAAGAGTGAATGAGGAGAGAGAAAGAGTGTTGGGTTAATAAATGGGGATGGTGGTGGTAGGTAAGGGTTCTCCCCTTGGTTCATGATGAACCAATAAGCAACCCAAGCCGAACCAAGCCAACCCAAACAAGCCGAACCAAGCCAGGAGACATGCAATACGAGTCAGATACGTACACGTATCCCAAAATACGTAATACGAACTATGGTCATCACAGTTTGCCCTATAGTTAAGTTGCATGTGTGTGCGGCGAAACATAGTTGTCCCATGTATTGAAAATATAACAGCGCGAGGCGCATTATGGATAGAGATATGACTTGATGATTATGTTGTGAAATAGTTAGCTTGTCTGAAATGACTTAGTGTTCGACGAAATTGACTAAGGCGCGGGACACGACTCTGATTGATAAAATAAATAGGAAGTGTGTTCGAAATATCCTTAATGATGTCAGGTAAATACAAGTATAAGTCATAAATTGATGAGTGTATACTTAGTAAGTTTCGATGACGAAATTTTTTCTGAGCGGTGTATAATGTAGTGCCCCGTCCCGCTCAGGTCAACCGGAGGAATGGAAACGCAACGGCGTTTGGACTTGGCTATGCAATGGCTTGCTCGAAGTCCCGCTCGGTCGAACCAACTCCTCGTTCAGGTGGGTGGCTTCGATGAACTTGCTTCTGCTTGGCCTTAACACTAATAAAATGGATATTTTTAATGCACTGAGGAGGTTTGCTAATAAAAGAGACATACCCACATAGATAAGGAAATAATCCCACTCTGAGTCAGATTGCATAGAACATGAAAAATATGGAAAGTTAATGCTTAGATAAGCACGTCACGTTGGGTTTTCAATTGGCACTCGATCTTTTGATCCCACGACTTGCTTCGATCAACGACTTGGGCAAAAGTAACATTTTTGTGTTGACACAAAGATTATCAAATTGCTTGACATAGTAGGCACGACCCTACGATTTCATTGCCACGTTTCCATGGTTTCAAAGACTTGTTATATAGAGGATGACTTGATTGGTGGCACAACACGGAACACGATTGGTTCAAGTTGAATATGCAGGAGGCTAACAAGTATGAGTTGAGTCAAAGATATGATAACATGAACGGAAAGTTCTCGGAATTGAAGTACGCCAAAACACTCCCTAAAACAATGGAAGCTCGTCGAGGCAGACCCTGAAACAGTGGGTGCTGCGGAAAGAAAACAAAAGTATGGAAACACTGAGAATGAGTAAGTAAGTTGAGTTGAATCTTGCATGGTCATGGGACAACTTGTGCACAAGGAACGGCTCCCCGAACGGTAATCCGAAGACGGTGCCGACTTCGGCCTAGGAGGAGTAAAAGGAAATAGCCGTGTTGGCATACAACACCTTCGGAAACTTTCAGCGGGGCTCGCTACCCGTGCTGAAAGGATCGCCGTCTAAAATCCGACTATTGTCTAGGATAGCTTGTGATGCTAGTGACCCTTTCATATAGATGAGTCAGCATATTAGCGGCGATCTGCATGCATGTCTTAGATTGAGTCAATAAGTGTATGCACAGTACAAATGAGTCAATAAATGTGCAAACGGTACGCAACACGAGTTTGGAGTCTAAATTTGGCTATAACAGAAACACATACTTCGGTACGAGAAGTGTCATGAATTAAGTCGTTGACACTAAGTTCACAAGTCTATGATTAAGCCATTTCTACGACGAAATGGATAAAAGACCACGAAGTTCACAAGTCTATACTATAATTAAGTCATTTCCATGACGAAATGGAAGAAAGGCCGTAGGGCAAGAATGGGTAAAAAATATACTATGTTGCGAGGCACAGCCTCAATGATGATACACGAATAGATCTTATCGCACGACCACAATGTTGGCACAAATAAGTTTTGTAGCACGATCACAAGATCTTGGAGCACGATCATGATATTGCAACACGAGTATACTTATAGTCATGCAATAAACTGATCCTAAGGCAAGATTAGAACGACAACCAAAAACATATGGAGCACTCACTAAATGAACGTGTTGGGTTTTTTTTTTGGTGGGTGAGGGGCTCACTCACCAGTACCACCAGTTTTCATGCGCAAGTAACATGTACTTGCTCGTTCGAGGCGGAGCTCGCTTGGATGCGTTGAGGCATGGAGTTCTTTAGCCTTTCGAGGCACTCGACCGCTTTGAAGTCTTCACCTATACGGGACATAATGTATGGATATCGCCTTCTGAAGCATCCGCAAGTGGCAAGCCTTGAACCTTTGTATTAAGAGATGAGAGAGAGCTAACTGATTGTATTCAAAGAGATTATGAGCATGAGTGAGTGTAATCTTGACCTCATGCCTTTGTAAATTCTGCTGGTTATCAATAAATAATTCTGGTTTTGTTTGAATACTTGTGTTTCTTTTGTTGTTCTATTTTTCCTCTGACGTCTTCTGTACGACTCGGTCGTTTAGCTTCTAATTGGCCGTTTCACCCGTCCGCCTTGCACGAGCGCAACCTAGGCTCGCGCGACATCACGCCCTAGCGAGGACGATCGGTTCTGCGGAACCGGAACATGACACAAAACTCTTGTTAAATATATACAAAACTCTATTCTATCTAATAACGCTCATATATTGGAGAAAAGCAAATCATCTATCAAAAACTCTTGTAATCTAAATTTGTGTCACGAGCTTACGCCTTAAATATCATGTAGTTAACCGAGAAACAGAGCAAGGTGCACGAACATAGCTAATGCATATTAGCTTGTGGTAAAAAATTAGGGGTTTAGGCAGAATTGGGGTTTCAGGCAGTGTGTGTGTTTTTTTTTTTTTTTTTTTTTTTTTTTGGGGGGGGGGGGGGGGGGGGGGGGGGGGGGGGGGGTGGGAGGTTGGCGGTTGAGTGGTGAAAAATTAGGGTTTCGGGCAGTGAGGTGAAGAGTGGCAACTGTGAGGGAAAATGTAGGGTTTCGGGCTAGGGTTTGATCATTTGATGTGTAAGGACATGGCTATGGTGAATTAAGTGGATATTACATTTTTATAGGCAATGAAGACAACTAGCTATCATAAAACCATTGTTTTTATTACTGAAGATCTAAGAATCAATATGCTTCTTCTGGACAACACAAGTGCTTGCTTATTACATTGTGGAATTCATTCAAATATAATAACACTAATGAATCAACCACTAAACAACTAAAGAACCCACCACATGAAAACAATACGAGGAAACTCATCTGTAACTTCTACTATTACCTGTAAAGCAGAATTCCAATATACGATTGGCAGATGACCCTAAATATAGTGTGAGGGCCACTTGACTAGTGAATAATGTGATACTGATGAAGTTGTTTCCAAAGTTATAACTCTATAAACATTTCACTGCAGACATGTGACTAGTGAATAATCTGATACGGATAAAGTTGAATTTCCAAAGTTATAACTCTATAAACTTTAAGAACTTAATGAATCCCTGAATTGATGATAACTGTCACCTGGGAGGGATTTGATTCTCATAATTACGAGTTTACATGATTTTGAACCCAGATGAGCTTTTACATTAAGGAGATTTGGCAACAGGTTAAAGCCAGTCCTAACAGGCATTAACCTGTTGAGGTTGCCACATGCCTAAGGATCAGGAACATTAGTAAAACTGGGACCACATGACTGGGCAACTAAAGTGTATTTAACCCGGACTTATCAATAAACAGCCTCACCCCGTATCAGCAGTTAAGCCAGGTTAAAGCATGAAAGTACCAAGGGGATTCTATTTTTCTAAACAAATGGTGCCATAGTTTAAAACATTAAAATTGACTACTTATCACTTCTTTGTTGCCAAACACTATAAAATATCAAGGGAATTTGCCTATCATTTGCCACACTTGAAACTGTAAATGTACTAAGTTATAAGGATTACGGTAGTTACACCTCAACCACGGACGAATCAATCATAAGCCAAGAGTGGGCAGCCGCTCCTGAATTTTCGGTTTCCTTCCATATAATCTTTGTTTGTCCTTAATATTTACTTGATTCATTTATAAATTCAGTAACTAAGGGTTAGCCTAAGTGTCAAGTTTATGAGGTTTTAAGTGAAATGTTGTGTGTTCAATGCATAGTTACATTATTGGTGATTTATAATTATTTTTATAAATTCTATGTACTGATTCCCTAAATCTTAAGTTAATGTATTTTCTCTGTCTGGAAAAGGTGGTTGTTTGCCTCCACTAAACTCAACTAGTATGTATAAACAGGTTTTCTTAACTCCTGCCCAAAGTATGCCTAAAAATATAAATCAAACATATGATACTAAGCCATACTAGCACCCTAATATGTGTCAACTTGACCCAATTCAAATGTAAATAATCCGAAATATCTTAAATTTTGGATCTAATTATTACTTCTTGGACTTTGAATTTACTAAATGAATTGTATTAATTTCCAAGGCAAAGCCTGGTACTACAACAACAACAAAGCCTTTGTCCCAAATTTATAGGGGTCGGCTTTTTGAATCTCTTCTTCTATTTGGCTCTGTAGCACTAACAAAATCCAAATCCTTCTTTACAACTTCAAACCATGTTCGTCTAGGCCTACCTCTAATCCTAACAAGTTCCATTAACCGCTATCTTATCGCTCCTCCTTAAGGGAGCTTCTAATGGTCTGCGTTGCACATGTCCAAACCATCTAAGTTGATTTTTTTCTCATCTTGTCCTCAATTGTCGTCATCTCTAACTTCCAACGGATACACTCATTTCTTATGATATCCTTTAATTTATTGTCACCCATTAGAGTAACTTTCTAGACATGTTTTTTAGTTGCCCAAAACTTCGATCCATAAAGCATGTCTTGTATCATTTTTCTTTCAACTTCAGAGAAATCTTACAATTACAAGATACTGCAAGAGCACTCTTCCATTTGGCGTATATAAGAGTTCCTACAAAATGACCCCAAGCACCGACCATAGACAATGTTCAATAAGTGGAACACGTTAGATGTATGCTCTCTAGTTGGGCAATAAGGTAGAATAAGGACAATCACTTGTCATTAGAATTACATAGACACCGAGCCTCATCTTCTCCCAACTTCTTGTCCCTCTCCTTATTTCCTTCCATTCCATTCAACGAATCCAGCTTTCTCATAAAACAAAGAAACAAGCCACGTTGATGAGGCCTCTCCGTTAGCTGTTACAAGAATGGAAAAATGTTGTCCTTTTCCGGTATCCGTAATCGGGTCCATACCCAAATTTGCGACCGTATTCGTGCAAGTTAGGTTGCTATCTTTTGTACCATGCAACATGGTAGAAAACTCGAGTACAGTTCATTTATCCAATTTACATTTGTTTAATGCCCTTACAATTCATTGACCCCATTAACTCTCGTGTTGTGGATTCCAGATTTTGTCTCCAGCAGAGCACCCCAGGTCCCCAACTACTAAAGGATATTTTGGTATATTTCAAGAATACTAGTATTATTGTATAATTTTAAGAACTAAAGTTATTGCAGAAGCTTTGAGGATTTAAAGTAACCTTCCATTTACAAAATCCTTTCAGTGAACATACAGTCTCAGATTTCTGTCTAACATATATTCATATATTGCTCCAAAATAGCCAAATACTAATCTATATGGTTATCTAATCCTCAATATGAAAAGTCTTCTCTCACGGGGCTCTTTGGTGTTCTACAAGACCAACGAGCACATGGGAAACCTAAGAATTTAACTAGACTAATGAGAACCTGGAAAACCTAAGAACTTGGCACAGTTGTGTGGTGGACCAGCCACGATCTTGCATTTCTTCACTTAAAATTTCAACTTATGTTGTTCGGTCTTTAGACCTTGGAGACTACAAGAGAGAAAAGGTGGGAGCCATTAGTAATAAATTCAATTGTGATTATCTTGTTCTGTTATGGCGCCTGCGGGAGTCACCCATTCTTAAAATCTGAAGTTATGTTGAGTTCTCAGGTCTCGGCCTCGTCCAATGAAATATATTTATTCCTGTAACCAAAGAATGCCCTTTGGTTCCTCTTGGGTTCGAAATACCATATAACCCCCAAGAAAACCCCAGGGAAGTTCTTCCCTTGGTTCTTTTGTTTGGTTTTAGGAACCAACATGACCATTTAGACAAGAAACCAATTTTTTGGGTCATGGTTTCCTAGCCATGTAGGGTTTTTCGGTCCTCAAGTTTCAGCTCAAAATCCCAGGAATTCTCTTTAAATGAGCCCACCCACCATACTAGGAAAAGAGCATCAAGATGGAATTTTTCAAATGGGTCTCATTGCATTCCAACTTTATTGTGCTATGTTCCCCAAGTACCGAACACCAAACAATAGAACTTGGAGAGTAAAACAAAGTGGTGCAAGAACTTGTGATGGATGCCACCACACAATTCTATCCACTTCTTTAGCTTCTCCAAGTTCTGCTTAGTCCACAATACCAACATTACCCAGCATTCAAACATTCAGAATGTGAATCCAAATCCAAAACATGACTAAGCATCAATGTAGATAGCTCTTGTATGACACTCCAGCATGCTCCATATTCTCTCCACAACAATTGACTGCAAGTGTGATGTGTTGGCTAGGGGTGGGCATACGGGTCCAGGACCCGCGGTTCCGACCCGGCCCGAACCGTATATTGGTCAAACGGGACGGTTCCTAAAATTTGGAATTTAAACGGGGCGGGCCGGGGCGGGTGGTGTGACACTAACGGGGCGGGGCGGGTCCTATTTTCAAAATAAACGGGCCCCGAACCGACCCGTTTCTAGGAGTATAATTTTTTTTATTTATCAATTTTGATTTTTTTCATATTATAATTTATATATAATAGCACACGTTATTGTTTAGTAAACAAATTCTAGAAATTGGAAAAACATAATACTTGTTTTGTTCTTCTAGATAATAGAACATGTGTAAATGTTTACTATTCTATAATTTTTTGAATTTTTTTTGGATCCGTTTGGACCCGCGGGTCGGCTCGGTTTGGACCCGTTTCGAACGGGTCGAATCCGTACCGGTTCCAATATTTTTTGGACCCGTCCCGCCCCGCCCCGCCAATTAACGGGTCCGGTCCGGATCCATAAAATTTGGACCCGGCCCGACCCGTGCCCACCCCTAGTGTTGGCCCATGCATACAAACAACACGAAATGGACCAATAACAGACACATTGTTGTTTTTTGGTGTCCTAGCTGAGCGTCTGTGTTTCCTTCCCCATAACAAACAATTTATCAAGGACTTCTATTTCATACACCGTCGGTGGACTCCAAAAACTCCACCGACATTTACGGATGGTTGTCATGTGTCCAAGACTTGCTGTCATGCACACAGGGTTAGTTATTATTTGGGCACATGACAACCATCCGCAACAGTCGATAAAATTTTTGAACTCCACTGGCGGTTTATAAAATATAAATTCTTATGAACAATTACCATCGAACGACCTATAGACTACTTTTAGTTTTACAAACATAATTTGTATGTGATTTCATCTTGATCGGAATTAGTTACACCAATTAACTGGTCAGACTAAGATTAAGTAAAATGGAAAAACATAATCAAATTAGTTATGCCTAAGCAGTTCTCATAATCCTCAAATAAGATTAATTGAAGACGATGAACAACCCTTAATCTCCCAAATTCCCCCCATAAAAACAAATTGCCAAAACAGAATTTAAAATATTGGCATTCAAGAAAACCACCAAAACATCATCCAAATATTTCCAAATTCCTAAATATAAATTCCTTCGATAAACCTACACAACTCTCCTTTATAATCAAAATTGCTAAAGGCACAAACTTTTCTAACTGCAAGTCAATATCATTAAAAAAGAAGAAAAATCAAAGCTATTATATAAAAAGTGGGATAATACAAGAGCAAAACCTCCAACTCCACTTTCCACAGAAACATTAGGAACTCCATAATTAAAATAACTCCATTCCTTCACAATATCCAGATTTCTAGATAGAGAAAATTGTAGAGAGAAAAAAAAATCTCTTGATGATCAGAATTGATAAAGATGCCAACTTCTCCAACAGTAAGTCAAATTCATTCACACAAAAAAAATCCAGAAAATGGAGAAGAAAAACTCCAAATGTGAAATGTCCCCTGATTCCTACATAAATTAATAAAATAAAACCCACTCGAGTGAGAAAAAAAAAATTAATGCAACAAACCCTAATTTCATCCAAATATCCCCGATCCTTCGAGGCATCAGCGAAGAAAGAGAGCGAGATTAGGAGTAGATAGCTTCAGGAACCCATCCAATAGAACTCATAAAGAATTCTAGAGAGAGAGATAGGACACTGGTGGCATTCAAGAAAAGCCCCCAAAAATCATCAAATATTCCTCCTTTATGATCAGAACTGATCAAAGACCCCAGATTTTCTAACAACAGCTCAAAATCATTACAAAAATAGCCTAAGATTTCATAAAAACCTAAAAAAAAAGTCCAAATTGAGCTTAGTTTCCACAGAATTGTGCAAACTTCCCCCTACGTGCTGATTCCTAAACGCATTCGAGAAAAATTCTCCAGGAAATCCCCAATTTCTACAGAGAGAAAGTGCAAGTAGATCCTCGTTCTATCACTATATCACCAGAGAATACTAGAGAGAGAGCATCATTCTAGAGAGAGAAAGTATATCATTCATTCTAGAGAGAGAGAGAGAGAGAGAGAGATCCACCTGTGGTGGAGAGCGGGGGTGGAGCCATACGAATCCCACAGCTCCTGGATCTGCACCACCAGCTGCCGGACCACCGTCGCCGCCGCCGACGACGACGACGACACGACCTCTCCCATGCGACCGCTGGCACCGAAACACGCGCTCTCGTCCCCCCTCCCCCTGTCTCTCTATGCGGCCGCCCGCACCGGACCGCACGTGCCGCTGCTCATCCTCCCTTCCCTGCCATGTTCTTTTTAGTCCTCGTCTCTCTCTCTCTCGCCGACCTTTCCTTTTTTTTTTTAACTATTTTTTCCTTTTCGCCACGGGAAGAGGTTTGTGAATTAGGTGCTGTGGTTTCCATCTATTTACATTAAATGCCACTGAGCGAAACGAACTCTGTGTTTGGTAGGAAGGATAAAAAAGTGGAAGGAAAGAAAAAGATAAGGATTTATTTTTGTTCCATGTGAAAAGGAAAAATTATTTGCTTCCTTTGTGTTTGGTAGCAAGGATAGAAAAGATAAGAGATGCATTTTCTTTTGTTTGGTATGAAAGAAAAATTGGAAGGAAAGAAAGTAAAAAATATTGGGTTTATCAATTCTACCCTCAACTAAAAACTCTTATTTACCATTTGACTTCATAAATAATTTTTAAATAATACATTCATATGGGGGTATAATTGTTAATTAATACAAGCCTCCACTTTTCCTTCCACTTTTCCTTCCACTTTTGGGAGATTGGATTTGAGCAATGCTACAGTTACAACCAAACATTTACAACCTTCTTACAACCACTCACCCATTTTCTGACATGTGGGCCAGGTGGTGGCCTGGCCCACATGTCAGCAAATGAGTGCAAGTTGTAAGAAGGTTGTAAAAGTTTGGTTGTAAACCAAACATTTCTCATTGGATTTTTTAGGTTATGAAGGAAAAGTAATACCTCCACTTTTCCTTCCTTCCTATTTTCCTTCCATACCAAACAAGAAAAAAATGAATCTTTCTCTTCACTTTTCCCTCCTCTATTTTTCTTCCTCCCACTTTTCCCTCCTACCAAACACACCCTCAGGGTCTGCTTGGATTGAGAGTTAAGATGGTTAAGTGAACGGAAGTTAAATAAGAAAAAAAATAAAATTATATTTGGTGTAAGGGTGGGGTTTAGGAGGGAGGGTTATAGAGGATTAAGTGGAATTTATTTTATCCTCTTTTGTCCATTTTTTTAACCCTCCAATTCGGAGGATTAATGAGGGGATTGAGAAGTTTTGTTTTAAAAGTCATAAATATCCTTATTTGTTCTATAAAATATCATAATTTTTTTTTCCATTTTTTTTTCAACATGTTGATCCGTACCTTCCTAATTTGTGAAGATATTTTGACAAGTTCTAATCAAATTTCAATCAAATTTAATTTTATAACATATATAATAAGGTTATTTTGGTAACTATCATATTTTTATTAATTCTCCACTCACTCAAAACCTTTAATCCAAGCAAGAATTATTAAACACCCTCCACTTAACTCTCCCTCCAATCCAAATAAGGTTTCATGTATTCACTCTACTCCTCAATCTACTCCCCCTCATTTAACCCCACTTAACTTTGCTTATTTTTTTCCCCTCAATCCAAGCAGACCCCCAATTTTCAACTATTTTGTAGGAATGCCAATTTTCTTGTTAAAATAAATTAAGCAAATGTTATCGGATCAATATGCTAGACAATTTTTTTCCTAATGCTAGTTGTGTATTATTTATTATTTTTGAAATGAAAAAATAAAAACAAATTTTAGAAACATATCTTTTCAAGGTGGATTTGGTTTGCACGATATAACAAAAATCGATCTGATTTTTCATCGAGAACTCACATTCCATTGAATATCTAATCAGACTACAATACTATATCTAAATCTTAACACCTTTCACGACCATGACAAGGATATCTATTATATATCCATTAAATCTTTCTTTTATTTTTATTAACTCTCATGTGTTGCATAGCTATAGTCGGCGACTATCATTTACCTATGGGATAAGATGATAAAAGAATGGAGTGTGACGCCATGGTTTGTTGTTGTTTGTCGTCGATAAAATTAGATTTTCTGTAAAAAATTATAATTTTAACATTAGATTTTAAAACTATATATTTCACTTTGTAGATTGTGTATCCTAATTTTTTAAAATTAGAAATGTATTCTATTTACAATTTTGAGGGAGAAAATAAAAGCAACATATAAAAAATAAACTCCTTAGAAGGTTTCTTGTAATTTATACATTATTAATTAATTTTATGTATAGGTTTATTGTTGTTTAATTTTAAAGGATGGACAAATATAAAAAATATTTATGGAATTAAAAAAAAAAACTCTTTAATGAAAAGGGGAGAAAAAATTGTGACAAACACTCAGATACCTCACTCTCTTCCATTTTTTACTTCTTTGCTAACAAAATCTGCTTTGGAACTTGGAAGAGGAGATGAGAAAGTGTATAAATTTTTATACTTTTGTTGGTGTTTCATTTTTATACTTGAAAGTGTTAGCCCGGTGATTATTTTGAGTATTTTGATTATGGTTTAAGTTTCTTGTTATAAAATCTCAAATGGTCATACAAACACTATATTGTTAATATTTAACTTTGGCCAAGTTCATGTATTTCATTATATTATTATCATCCACATTTGTATCTCACCGATATCTTTATTAAAGTTAGATGTATACATTCCTATCATCAACACTTGTATTTTACGATATATATATTAGTGGTCGGTATGTTACGGATACTAAATTGCTATGTATATTATTTGTTCGTCTAACGTTTATTTCATAGAAAAGTAATTCAAATATTTTGAAGCAAGATTAGTTATGGATATATGCAAATGAAGAAACATTGTTGGGTTAAAGTTATACAAACTCAAGTCGTATTTTAGTTAACTTGAAGATCAAGAATACACGGACTCGAGTTGTATCAAAGTCAATTTATAAATGGAAAGCTATGAAGATTCAAAGCCCTTATCAAAAGCCATATCTTTATCAATGATGGACAAACTTGAAGAAGCCAAGTTATTCGAAGAATCAAGAGACTCAAGTCAACTATGTGTCTTTTCTAAGTTATTATAGTGTAAAATGAGTTATCTTGGGTAAAGGATGTAACTCGAGTAGGTAAAGGCATAAAAGATCAAAATTAGTACATAACGTCAGGAAAATCTAGAGTTAAAGCCATTAACATATAACTTTTGCATGCATAGTTCCAAAGTTAGGAGTTAAGACTTTATTTTTCAAATATCAAACTGCAATTCCTGAAACATATCGTAAGATGGAAATCTCGATCTCTTGGAGAGAGAGAGAGAGAGAGAGATGAATACTCGTTCTCTTTGTGAGATACGAGGTTGATGACTCGGTCTCTTTGAGGGAACGCGGGTGGAAGTCACGGTCTCTTTGTGAGAACCGGAATTGATGATGACAACTTTGCTGGGATGATTAAGATCACCGTTGCTCAAAGTAAGATTTGTCCTATTGCACTCCGCTCCCATGAACCATCAAGTTCGAAAGAACTTCCGTAACGCTCGTTGTCACCTCCTTTCTCGAACAAGAAGAACTCCAATGGACTCCAATAGCAGTGACAGCACAGCTCTCTTCGTCTCTTAATTTTAGCATAAGACGTCAATGAAGGCACGAAGAGAGTATTTATAGAGAATGGTCGAAACCCTAACCCTAATCCTGCCGTAACTGATAACGAAAAGATATGAGCGAATAATGAAAAGATTTGAATGAATTAAATTCAAAGCCCACAAAAGATTGATCTGATTAATTGACTCAATCTTTCCATAACCGCTCAAATCTTTCAATCAGCCACATCATGAGCCGCGTGTGCCCCTTAGCCTACTCAGGCCGTCATCCCGCATGCCTGTGCATAGCTGCACAGTAGCACATACGCATAGTCCTGCAAGCGTGCAGCACAACGCAACCCGTATGCCTGCGTGTAGTTGCACATCAGCACAAATGCACAGTTCTGCAAGCGTGCGTGCCTACGCAGCAGCACAGACGCACAGCCCCGCAAGCGTTCAGCAACACAGCAGTGCAGTCCCGAGGCCCCTGCATGCACCTGTACGGCCCCTGCGCATGAGACTCGCGCATCAACTGCACACAAGGGATCGATGCTGAAGTGCAAAGTGCGCCAACAAAGCGCCACTTTGCGCCCTTGAGTCCGAGTTCGAGCTCAAGCCAGAGCCCGAGTTCGAGTCCAATTTCGAGTCCGAGTCGCTAAGTGTCACGCCCCGCTCCCGTAGGAGCGATCGTCCTCGCTAAGGCGTGATGCCGCATGCGCCTAGATTGTGCTCGTGTAAGGTGAGTTCCATAACGGCCGATTTCAGCGACTGCGACGGAGTCGTCGCACAGAAGTCTCATGCAGAGACATTGAATATCAGCAGCAAAAATTTGAATCAAAACACAAGTTATTCAAAGAAGCTCTTTATTGATATTGAAACAAAGATTACAAAGGGCACAAGGCCAAGATTACAAGTCTCTCGAGCTCACTTTTCTCTCATTACAAGTTCACTCTGCTATCTCTCATCTCTCAATACAAGTCTCGAGCCAGCGGATGCTTCGGATGACGATGTCCATACATTATGTCCTGTATAAGTCTTGACTCCATGCGGTCGCACGCTTCGAATCGCCAGGGGACTCCGTGCCTCGACGCATCCAAGCGAGCTCCGCGCCACGAGCTTCTACATGTGCCTGCACATGTAATCTATGTGGGTGTCAGTACTCAACTGTACTGGTGGAGTGAGCTCCTCGCCCACCCATACAAAACCAACAAGTTTGATTTACTTTATGAAACATAGTCCATTCTTATCAATTGTCTTTCTAGTCTTGTCTTATGATCAGTTTTATGACAAACGCCTTGGCATATTTGTGTCTGAGGACCATCCCGTGCTTGCAACAGTAACGTCCACTCAACAACGTTAACCTATCAAGTCGTGCTTGCCTTACGGCCATAATCAGAGACGCAACTACACGATAGACTCTATTTCGTTGCCTCTAGACCTTTCTCGTGCTTGCATTATCAATGCACCGACTCATACTTGTCTTTCGTGCCATACTTTATGACGTAACGACTCGGTCGTGCCATGAACTTGATTCGTGCTTCAATATCTCTGAGGCAGTGCCTCCTTGCTTAGTCTTGCTTATACTTTAGTTTTGACAACGCGGTCGTGCCTCACATTTTGAGGTCGTGTCCAGCAACTCAACATAACTTCACCCAACTTGCCCTACGGCCCTTCTCGACTTAACTCGCAACAGCTCAAGTCTAACTCATGCAACTATATGCCAACGACTTAACACCCGATGCCACATCTCGTGTCGAAGCACGCCGCCTTCGTTGTAGCCAAATCGTAGGCCCAGACATTGTGTCTTCTAACTGCATACACATTCAACTCAACTCAGTCTGTCACGTCCCGCTTCCCAAATTCAAATGGTGACGTCATAAACACATCCCCAGGCTACGTGCCAAATTCGCGATTGTCGCCCGTAAGGTTCGTGTATAGGGCTGCAAATGAGCGAAGCCGTTCGCGAGCTGCTCGAAGCTCGGCTCGATAAAAGCTCGTTTGAGCTCGGTTCGATTAGTAAACAAGCAGAGCTCAAGCTTCATTTTTGAGCTCGTTTAATAAACGAGCCAAGCTCAAGCTTAGAAGTACTCGGCTCGTTTGAGCTCGCGAGCTAGCTCGTTGATGAGCTTGCAAGCTGGCTCATTTAGAAGCTCGTCTAGGAGCTTGTTTAGAAGCTCGTTTGTCCTTTGTTGAATTCTAAATATATGTATATTTGTGTGCACTATATATTTATATGTCCTTAATAATTGATATTAAGGAACTTTTGAATTAATAATATCACAGGTACTCGAATTCAAATCTAACTAAATTGAAATCGAGCTTGTTAAGCTTGAAATCAAGGTTAATGAGCTTGAAATAAAGTTGAGCGAGCTTAAAATCAAGCTTAACGAGCTCGATTTTGAGCTTATCAAACTTGTTTATCAAGCTTGTTTATCAAGATTGAATCAAGCTTACTTATCAAGCCAAGCTCGAGCTCAAACCAAGCCAAGCTCAAGCTTAACATAAACAAGCTCAAGCTCTAAAATAAAAAAATTGTCAAGCTTGAGCTCGAGCTTGAGCTCGATTAATTCTAGTCAAGCCAAGCTCAAGCTTACAAAAGCTTGGCTCGGCTTGGCTTGTTTGCAGCCCTATTCGTATATAAGGAAAAGCAGGTCATAACTTACATAAATTTAAGTCATCAATAATCTAAAACTAAGACATTCTAACTAATTGAACATGAGCATAACTATTTCTACCCAGTACAATTTTGAGCCCAACTATAAATAATACAATTATACCTTAAACAAGTAGATAAAAAGAATTCTTGTTCCAACTTGAACGTCTTCAATGGTATCATCATGTCTCTGATCTCCAGTTGTCCTTCAGTACCTGATAGCGGCTTCACTTGGTACACTGCTACAAAACCTAGTGAACAATACTAGGTCGTTTAGAAACGACAAGCAAGTCCTTGGTCAAAAACGCTTAATAAAATTATAATAAGGAGTGAAACATAAAGATTTTATATTAAGAGGATAGGAATATGCAAGTTTACATTGTTATAGTTTTCATCCATTTAAGTAGTATAAACGTCCTTTTGACTTTATTTAAAATAGGGTAATTTCCTCCTAGAATAAAATTAAATTTGAAGGATATGTTACTGTCGATGTAGAAGTAAAAAAATTTCGAGCTTCCCTTGAGCTTATCATAAATTTTGTCTCCCTTGGACAAAATTGAAATTGCCTCCCTTGGACAAAATTGAAATATGCCTCCTTTGGGCAAAATTGAAATATGCCTCCCTTGGACAAAATTAAAATATGCCTCCCTTGGGCTAACCCTAAAATGCAATACAATTTGGAGAACAATCCCTGAATATTCATCTATACAATTTCCGTCAACAATCCCGTTAACCCGGGATCAGGCTGTGAATTCCGAGCCTCCCTTGGGCTTAACAATCATCTACTCGATGTTACGGTCAAAATAGATGTAAAAAAATTCTGAGCCTCCCTTGGGCTTAGTTTGCCTCCCTTGAGCAAACAAAATAAGAGCCTCCCTTCGGCTTAGTTTGCTCCCTTGAGCAAACAAAATACTGATCAGCTTTTTGTTGTAATTATGTTACGGGACATTTAGGGATATTCAGTTTGTTCTCCCCCGCCCAATGCTTCCTAAATGATTCTAAGTATCTTTCCTAAATGACTTTAGATCTTAGGGAGTAACCCAATTTTTTTGAAGGTCGAAAATTTGACTCTTGAATTTTCTAAAAATTTTGGCAGAGTCTCCTTTGTATAGGGTAGGGGTGAGCAAAATACGGTTTTTAAACCGCACCCGAACCGAACCGACCGTTTAATACGAAATGGGTCGGATCTGGATGAAACAGGTCGGTCCTCGGTGCTGCAAAAGTGAAATATACGGTTAACGGTTCGGGTCGCGGGTTTGGTTAACGGTTCCCGACCCGAACCGAAAACCGATTTTTAGGTGTGAAGTTACCAAAATACCCTCTCCATTTGACCTAGGTATTTAAGTAAGTTAACTGTTTATTTCTCTCTCCTCCTCTTTCAGATTTCATTTCCATTCAATCCATTGGAGAGAGCCGCCGCTCCCCCCCCAGTCCGCCGCTCCCCCCCCAGTCCGCCGCTCCCTTCCATTTTCAGTCGTCGGAGGTCAAATCCCTTCATCTTCTCCTCTGTTGAGTCTGCTCTCGCTCTTTAGAAGACTCGAGCTCGAGTCTTTCTCCTCTCTCGATGCGATCTGACCTAGATCTAACTAGATCTGACCTAGATCTGACTATATCCGACATAGATCTGAGTAGATCTGACCTATTTCTGTGAAGATCTAACATATATTTTCAAGATCTGAGTAGATCTCTCGGGGTCGGCTATTCATCACCCGGTCCTTCCCATATTCTGGTAAGGAGAGGAATTTTCTCATAATTTATTTTTCACTTATTGCATTTACTTAATTTTTTCGTAATTACAGTTACTTAATTTGTTTATTTCTACTAGATCTGAGTCATCTGACCTATTACAGTTACTTATTGATGTAATATTTTCTTTTCCTAATTAATATGTTCATTTCTTGCATAAATCGTGGAAGGAGACGAATTGTGGACCGGACATAGATAGCCCTGGCCCCTTGCTGTGTTCAAATTTGGGATTCGACATAAATCATGAAAGGAGAGGAATTTACTCACTCACTGTAAGCTTCATGTCCCTTTGGGGTTGCTATTTCTTGCATGCACTATGCAGGGTTGCTATTTAGCTGGCCAAAAGAAAGATTTTGCTACTGCCCAAAAAAAATGAGAGAGAAATGAATTGCTGGCCCAAAAATGCTTCTGCAGGGTTGCTACGGTTGGCTTATAATTTGCAGGGTTGGCTTATAATTTTGTGATGCTAATATGCTATTGTTCTAATGAATCTATTCTGGTCTCTGGACACTTATTTTGGATACTGTAGTCCTGTCTGTTCTGTTGTTGGCCTCCTGCATACTTCTGCTATTTTGTTTCTGGCCTCATTGCCTCCTTTATGCTTCTGTAATTTTGTTCCTGCTATGGTGGTGGATACTGGATAATCCTTTATTTTGCTCTGATACTTTATTTTGCTCTCATACTATGTTCTGTGACTAGATTTGCTATATGCTATGGTGGTGGATTTTCCTTTACTTTGCTCTGCTATCAAACTATGTTCTGTGAGTCTGTGACTAGTTGCATACTTCTGTAATTTTGTTCCTGCTATGGTGGTGGATTTTCCTTTATTTTGCTCTGATACTTTATTATGTTGTATCACTATTATAATATACTATGCTGGTAGATAATCCTTTACTTTGCTCTGCTATCATACTACCTTTTATGTTGTATTCGATGCAGCTAGTGGCGTGGCACTTGTTGCAGCCATTGGCGTGGCATGAATGGTTCGTTTGTTGTTGACAGTTTATTTAATGCTTCTTCTTCAAAATATTGCTAACGTATAAACTAGAAAGTGGCAATGATGAATGTGGCTTGAGAAAGTGTAATTTGATACTATATGGCATCATACTTTGATGCATAAATAAGCCATCTGAGCCGTATTTTTCTTTTTTTTTCTTTGTCTTGGTTTCACTTTTTTGTGCAGGAGTGAGGACTCAGGAGACTCAGGAATAGGTTTATAGCTTTTTATGGATTTCTGTCTTAGCTTGGAAGTTGGAACTTGGAAGTTTGAATGTAATTTTGTATGGGATTTAACTTCTCTTGTTAAATTTGGGATTGTTTAAATATTGTTGTATATCATATATGGATGGACTTGATACTACCTGTAAAGTGGAAAATATAGATGATATTTTGTGATGGTATTTTGTGTAAGTATAAACTGGAAAATATTTTGTGATGATACTGGAATATATATATGGGCCCTGGTAATTGGAATATGGAGATGAGAGTCATGAGACTGGTAATTGGAGTTGTTTATCTATAATTTTGTGATGAAACTGGAATATATAGGCCTGGTAATTGAAACTGGAACATATGGGCCTGCTAATTGGAGCTGTTTATCTATAACTTTTTAATGTAAACTGGTAACAGGCCAGCCCACCAACCCAAGGCCCATAAATCGTTTAGACCGAAAATCGAACCAATTTATTTCGGTTCGGTTGATGACCGGTTCTCATTTATAATGGTTCGGTTCGGTTCTGGATATAACGATTTGGTTTACGACCGGTTTTGATTTTTCCGGTTCGGCTTGAACCGAACCGACCCGATGCTCACCCCTAGTATAGGGTGACTCCGAAAATTCACATGAGACAATATATGATAAAAATTAAAAATCCGGGTTCACCAACCCCTTCGGTGGAGCAACTCTCAACACCAGAACCATGCAAGTATATATCGGGTTCGCCGACCCCATTGGTGGAGCAACTCTCAACACCGGAACCACGCAAGTATATATATATATATATATATATATATATATATATATATATATATATATATATATATATAAATTAAAATTCAAAGCCAAAAAGTTTTTTTTTTCTTACCTAGCAAGCGTGCTTAGTATTCCTTACCAATTTACAGCAATAATTTAGAGCAATTAGTTAGCACTTCGGTACTCTTATTACAAACACAAGAAAAATTAGCATTGCTTGTTAGTAACCATAATTCACAAGAATGAATTATATTCGCAATAAATTGAATAGTACCTATATGTCATTTGTGGAGTTTCCTAATCCCACAAGATCCATTACAACAATTCAAACTTACTGAACGTTGAAATTTAAAAATCAGATTGTAGTTTAAAAATAATAATATAGATGATACAACCTTGTATTATTCATAAAAATAGTTTCCAAGGACCTCTATAAGTTCCTACTTTAGTGTTTCAAAACAAAATATCTTGTACTAGCCATCTATGCCCAAAACTATTTTGGAAAGCCATTATCTATTCCAAAAAAAATAAAAAAAAAAATTATATAGTGACTAATGAATATAAATTCAAAATCGATTAGTAGAATTTGAACTATACCATATTGAATCTAGTAATTCGTTCTACTATCTTAAATTTGGATCTTACTAAATATAACACACATGTATCATTACACCCTGAATGATGAACATAATTAGCCATTTCACAATTTCATAATTGCTTACATATATCATAATATTTACCCATAACATTCAAATCTCTATATATATCCGAATACATATCAAGTCTAGCATCAACATATCATATATTTAAAACTCAAGAGTTAATTATGTTCAAAATCATATTGGCGAGTCATGCCGAATCATAGGTCGGGTGTCTGTGTCGTACCACGCATACGTATGTATACATAAATTCATAATATCCAGAATTTAAACTAATTTAACTTGAATATTAACCAAGGAAAAGGCCTAACGTATACCATAACTCATATTATTGTGTAGATGTGTCCATATTGTATCCTAAATATGTGTTCAAAATTTGGCATATAAATAACCTTATAAATTTATAAAAGATCAAAATTTAAAGTTAAAGGTTGAATAACCATGACTCACTAATAATACACCATTTTAATATATACATATAATTACAAAACCGAGCCGTATCAATTCTGTGTCCTGCGGTCGTGTCCGAGTGTCTATATTCAATCAAAATCATATATCCATGTAATATTTAATTTATATCTACCATAGCCTATAACCTATAATAGAGTTTTTAACAAAATTTCTTGATTTGAAATAGGAAGAAATGATGGAATTCAAATATATATTTATCTAAACTATATAAATGCATATACACCCGTGTCAATATGTCTGAACCGTATCCGATTCGTGTGTCCATGCTACAACCCCTAATTAACCGTGTCCACGTGTCTGAATCATATCCGATTCGCGTGTCCATGATACTACTCTGTGAAATCTATATAATTCAACATTGATATATAGTAAACATCATTTAATTCGAATGGATCATATAGCAACTTGACAAAATTGAACAAATTGAAGTAGGGAAGAGGAAGAGGACTTACCTTGGAAAATTAGGGGTTTGAATCTGGGAAATAGGGTTTGATCTCCTTTTCTTCCAACTCCTTCTTCGAGCTTCTTCTTCTTTCCCTTTTTTTTTTTTTTTTTTTTTTGAAGATGGTGGTGGTGGTGATGATGGTGGAGATGGAGATGAAGATGGTGGTGTGGGAAGTGGTGATGGAGGATGGAGATGAAGATGATGGTGTTGGAGGTGGTGATGGAGGATGCCGCGCGGGCGGCGGGCGGCGGCGACGGCAGGCGGACGGCGGCCGGCGGACAGCGGCGGCTGCCGCAGCAGCAGCACAGTAGAGAGAGTGAGTATCGAGAGGGAGAGAGAGATGGAGAGAAATAGGGAGATGAGAGTGAGAGAGGAAGATTTTTATAGATAGGGAGAGAGAGTTCGAGAGAGAGAGAGAACCGACAGAGGGAGAGAGAGTATCGAGAGAGTGAGAGAGGTTTCGAGAGAGGGAGAGAGGGTGCGGGTGAGGGGCTGCCCCTCTCTCTCTTCTCTAAATATATATATACATTTTTTCCTTTTGTTTTTTGTTTTTTGTTTTTTTTTGTTTTCTTAGGGTTTAAAAATGAAAATCTCAAAAAAATAAGAATGAAAACATTATTATTATTGTTGTTTATATCATAAAAAAATTAGAGCAAAACATTTAATTAGATAAAAATATAATAAAATATTAATACATTAATTATTGAAAAGCAACTATGACACTCTACCCACCTTACAAAAATTTTGTCCTCGAAATTTAAATTTAAAGATAAGTTTTTCAAAAACGATCACAGAGAAAACAAATATTCTACCCACCTTACAGAGGTGAAGTAGTATTTTATTAAATTATTAAACAAAATATCTTGAAATATAGTTATCAAAAGCTTTACGAAGATAAGAACAATCTGAAAATAATAGAAATCATCAAGATTCCTGAAATTTCATAGAACCAAATAGAATTGGTCAGATACCATGTTGTTTCAAACTATAACCATGTATGATTCTTGAATTCAAAATCATATTCCTTATTCTCATTTTCTGACGTGATATAGTAATCTTGTGCCTAGCCATTGTGCATATGGCTGCAATCAATATACCATTTCACTATCAGGATTCATGGCTGCAGCTTTTGCTACCACGCCAATGATATCCATAGAATGAGTAGGAATCATGATTGTGAAGTAGCTTTACAGATCATGATATTCTTAGTAATCCAAAATATATTCAAAAAGCAATACTTAATTTCAAGCTCTCCAAATATCATCAACGTTATTTTATCTTGGTATCAAACTAATAGATAATATTATAACATAAGATAAACTCATAAATCTATATTATCAAAAGCACTATGTGTCATTTTAAATAACGTTATTTTTTCAAATTCCATATCAAGATAAAATAAAATCAAAACTCGAATATCAAGTTCAAAAAATCATTATGAAAAATTATGTCTTGATCCCCGAAAATTTTATTGAATTCCTGAATCATGTTTCGAGAATATGTGCCTCGCCAATTTGGATGGCCAGTCCGAATGGCTGCAACAACTTCTCATTTCACGATTCATTAGAAAATTTTAGGTGTTAAGACACAACAAGTATTCATTCACATAAATATCATTTACACAAAATCCAATCAAAGTATTCACTTCACAGAAAAGAAAAATATCAAAAGAGTAAATTATAATGGATATTAGATAGAGGGCAATTCCTGAAATAGGGATGCCAAAAAAGATGTAAATGGAAAAAAATGTTGAGGATACAATTCTAGATTTCCATTTAGTGAATGTTAAGTGAAGCAACAAAATTGAAAATTTTGAAGTAGATTAGGTTTGCGAAATACCCGGACCGCAGAAAATTCAACAGATAAAAGGGAACGAGTCGGGACTTAGGCATCGATAGAAGTCTAGAGGGATTAAGGAATAAGGAATTAGCTTCTTAATAAAATATGTATATAATACTCAATACAATAACTATTATGCAAAACCCTAGACAAGTTATTGCTAGTTCTTTCCTACCCAGTAATCATTCAAAATATATATTTATATCTATACTTACCCCTTCACTATATCTAACTATGTAATGGTTCAAAAATATTTGACTCCGGGTTTACTAGAGAGATACCAAGTCCAAGATTCTTAAGAAGTCTTCTAGATTCTTTTACCAGCTCAGACGAGAATACTTGTCCTATTCTCCCTGACTTAATAGGCCTAGAATGATTGTGTCTATCCTTATACCACCCATGACCTAGGTAAGGACACATGATTATATATACTCACTATAGAAATTTTATTTAGGTAAAGACACTATGAAATACAGCCTAACATAGGCAATTCTATTTGGCATCTCTTGAATATTTCCTAAAACATATCTTAAAGTTTATACCTTAGCCTATAGGGTCTCCCCAAAATCTTGTCCAACATCTTATCTTAGCTTGCATAGGTTTCCCTAGAACTTGGCATATATCCTATCCTTGGGTTGTCAGACCTGCACCCTATCCTATTTCCTCTATACAATGTCTGACCTGCATCCTATCCTAGATTTTCCATTCTTTGCTGACCTGCATCCTATCCTATTTCCTCTATGCAATGTTTGACCTGCATGGGCCACCACTAAAAGACGTGTCATGTCCTGCTTCCCAGATTCAAACGGTGACATCATAAACACATCCCCAGGCTACGCACCGAATTCGTGATTGTCGCCCGTAAGGTTCGTGCATAAGGAAAAGCAGGTCATAACTTACATAAATTTAAGTCAGCAATAATCTAAAACTAAGACATTCTAACTAATTGAACATAAGCATAACTATTTCTACCCAGTACAATTTTGAGCCCAACTATAAATAATACAATTATACCTTAAACAAGTAGATAAAAAGAATTCTTGTTCCAACTTGAACGTCTTTGTGAGACCCGTCTCACTGTATCGGTATTTTATACGTATACGTGTTTATTTGAGCCGTATTTCGTATTTATCGATTTGCGTAATATTTTAAAAAAATTCCAAAGTGCAGGGTTTTCGTGGCTTGGTTTAACTTGGATTTGGTTTTATTGGGTTTGGTTTAACTTTGACTTGGTTTGGTTTAGTTTGGTTCTTTATGAGATAAGGTGTATGGTTTAGATTGAGTGGAGAGTAATGAATGGTGGAGATTGCTTGGACTTGTTATATAAGCCACCTACCACTCTCTCTCCTCCATTATTTTCATTTTCATTTCCATCTTCATCTTCTTCCACCAACACCCATAGGCAAGTACACCTTGTCGAACCTTGAGCCAAGTTATTTTTGTTTGTTCTATCTTCTTTCTTGCATGATTCTAAGCTTGTTTAGAACTTGGAGTTTTTGATTTTACTGGATGGATTCTTGTAGATCTAAGTTTATGTCATTTTCGGTTTTCTTGGGTTTTTATCTACCAAACATACTTGTTTTCGAAAACTAATTGTTCCATGTTGTAGAGAATTTTATTCTACCTAATTTTGACCTTTGAAAAGTTGGATTTTGACTTGTTTTGACCAAGTTATGGACTTTTGAAGTTTTGGGTTCAACCATGGAGTTCTTGCTGATTTGGAGAAGACAGTGAGCAGTGTGCGCGAGATTTTTAGCTTGCGCCACTGAGTTGCGTGCGCTCTTTAGCGCAGCGCAATGGAGTCCATACGCCGCCTTTTTGGAGCGTATGTCTTGCATACGCTCACTTGGATAGCCAGGAGTCGTATGGAGTCCATACGTTGCCTTTTGGAGCGTACGACTTGCATACGCTCACTTGGGTGACAAGGTATCGTATGGACCTCATACGCTGCCTTTTAGAGCGTACGACTTGCATACGCTCACTTGGGTGACAAGGAGTCATATGGACCTCATACGCTGCCTTTTGGAGCGTATGTCTTGCATGCGCTCTCTTGGGTGACAAGGAGTCGTATGGAGTACTCCATACGCTGTCTTTTAGAGAAGTATGACCTTGCCCTGAGCGTATGTCCTTGCCCCGAGCGTATGACTTGCCCTGAGCGTATGACTTGCCCTGAGCGTATGGCCTTTGGCTGACTTGGTCTTATGTCAGCGGGTCAGTTTGGTTTTATTTTCCTTATTGCTTGGCTCTTCTATAGCCCTGTATATTGATATTTTATTAGATATTTTACGTCCATTTTATATCCTTACGCCTTTTGTCATGAACTTGATAATCCTGAATTTATTTAATGTGTTCGAGATGATAATTGATCATGACATGCTTGATAGTGGCCCGTCGTGGTGCACTCTTGACCTGATAACTTGACCTGCTACACATGACACGGCAATGACCCGTAGTGGTGCACTCTTGACAAGTACCCTGATAATGCTTGATAGTGGCCCGTCGTGGCGCACTCTTGATAATGATAATGATAATGATAGTGGCCCGTCGCTGCGCACTCCTGACTAGTACACTTGACATGATAACCTGGCATGATATATCTTGATAAGTTGTTGTGACGGTTACCTGACATGACATGACCTGACAAGAATGAACATCCTGGACACCGTGGGCGATTGTGCTTGTACAAATGAACCAGTCCTGTCTTACATCATGTCTAGAACAGGGACTCCTGAGTACCACGGTCAGGAGTACCTACTAAAATGGACTAAGGTTAATAACTAGAATAATTCATTAATCATGAAGAGATGTTCCCCAGTTACAGGCGACCCCGTTATTTCGGCCGCAATTGTTTGGACTTGTAGCCTGCCGACGAGTAGGGCACATCTCCAGCCCACTGTTATGTGGGGCACCCTCGATTGTCACTATAATGATTGTACTCTATTGTCACTCTAGCATATTGCACTCTTCATTGTCACTTTATTATGGTACTCTCTCTGATTGTCACTCTAATGATTGAACCCTCTAATTGTCACTATAATGTTCGTCTGGATAACCTGGGTAGCTGCAGGGCCTGTGACTATTTGGAACATCTCATTGCATCTTGCTAGTAACTAGGATTGTGATAACCCTAGTTAGTTAATGTAGAAAGCCGTAGGCAATGATTGGCCGTGATTGATTGGATGGAGTCTAGTCCAGTATAGTATTGTCTAGAAGTGATTGATTGCAAGATTGTACTAGAATGATTGAATGATTGTCACTCCAGATTGTTACTATAATGATTGTACTCTATTGTCACTCTAGCGTATTGTACTCCTCATTACCACTTTTATCATTGTACTCTTCACCTGGATGATCTGTCTAGTCTTGTCTTGATCTTGTACTTGATTGTTACATGTCCTGTTTTCTTATTTTATCTTGCCGATAAATGGTGGGAGAAACCAAGTTCCGTTCAGACGAAGGGTTACAACCCCGGTCCTTATTTGGTTTACGGGTTGTAACCTGGTTATCTGAATAGTCCTATGGTTATCTCATCGTATATCACCTTCCCAGTTTATTTATTAAACATGTTCTCCAGTTTACCTTATGCTCAATGATGATTTACTTACTGTCTTCCTATGTTCGGGATAAGTGCATTGGTACTGCACAAATCTCGATTCTCCTTTACTTATTTGCTTGTTGTTTGCTAATGATTGCTGGTTTTAAGTTCATAGTTCGGCCTCCTTTGTGGTACTTGCTATTTGGGGTCTGATCCCACTGGTTTTGCATGGCCAGGTTCTAATAGAAGAGCCCGAAGGATCTACCGTACCATCTACTCGACGGTGACCAGTCGGAGCACCAGAGTGCCTCAGTGGATTTCTTCTTCATTCTCCCACTGATATGTAATTTCTCTTCTTGTAACGTTTAGCCCCGAGCACGTGTTTAGCTCGTGTTTTGGTATTTTCTTGATATTGTAGCCTACGGGCATAAACATGATATGTGTATTCTAGACTATAGCTAGTCCTTATCATGTACGACTAATACTCTAGCTAGTCATCAGCTTTGTGGTACTGGCTTCATGATCATTCATGTATATATGGTTCGGGACGCCTTACTATTGTATGTACGATGATCGTACTCTTGCTCCTGTATAATTGCCTGTGATTGAGATACCTAGGATTGTTAAACCATAGGGTTGACTGATGGCTTGTAGAGTAACCCCCATGTCTTGACAGCTTATACGTAATTTCAGAGTATTAACGTACCTTGGGATTACGTAGCTGGCTATGTCTGCCCCCGCTCTCCGGTATTCCGGTTCTGGGGCGTGACAGTCTTCAATGGTATCATCACGTCTCTGATCTCCAGTTGTCCTTCAGTACCTGATAGCGGCTTCACTTGGTACACTGCTACAAAACCTAGTGAACAATACTAGGTCGTTTAGAAACGACAAGCAAGTCCTCGGCCAAAAACACTTAATAAAATTATAATAAGGATTGAAACATAAAGATTTTATATTAAGAGGATAGGAATATGCAAGTTTACATATAGTTTTCATCCATTTAAGTAGTATAAACGTCCTTTTGACTTTATTTAAAATAGGGTAATTTCCTCCTAGAATAAAATAAAATTTGAAGGATATGTTACTGTCGATGTAGAAGTAAAATTTTTTGAGCTTCCCTTGAGCTTATCATAAATTGTCTCCCTTGGACAAAATTGAAATTGCCTCCCTTGGACAAAATTGAAATATGCCTCCCTTGGGCAAAATTGAAATATGCCTCCCTTGGACAAAATTGAAATATGTCTCCCTTGGGCTAACCCTAAAATGCAATACAATTTGGAGAACAATCCCTGAATATTCATCTAAACAATCCCGTCAACAATCCCGTTAACCCGGGATCAGGCTGTGAATTCCGAGCCTCCCTTGGGCTTAACAATCATCTACTCGATGTTACTGTCGAAATAGATGTAAAAAATTTCCGAGCCTCCCTTGGGCTTAGTTTGCCTCCCTTGAGCAAACAAAATACTGATCAGCTTTTTGTTGTTATTATGTTACGAAATATTTAGGGATATTCAGTTTGTTCTCCTCCACCCAATGCTTCCTAAATGATTCTAAGTATCTTTCCTAAATGACTTTAGATCTTAGGGAGTAACCCGATTTTTCTGAAGGTCGAAAATTTGACTCTTGAATTTTCCAAAAATTTCGGCAGAGTCTCCTTTGTATAGGGTGACTCTGAAAATTCACATGAGACAATATATGATAAAAATTAAAAATCCGGGTTCACCAACCCCTTCGGTGGAGCAACTCTCAACACCGGAACCACGCAAGTATATATATATATATATATATATATATATATATATATATATATATATATATATATATATATATATATATATAAATTAAAATTCAAAGCCAAAAAGTTTCTTGTTTCTTACCTAGCAAGCGTGCTTAGCATTCCTTACCAATTTACAGCAATAATTTAGAGTAATTAGTTAGCACTTCGGTACTCTTATTACAAACACAAGAAAAATTAGCATTGCTTGTTAGTAACCATAATTCACAAGAATGAATTATATTCACAATAAATTGAATAGTACCTATATGTCATTTGTGGAGTTTCCTAATCCCACAAGATCCATTACAACAATTCAAACTTACTGAACGTTGAAATTTAAAAATCATATTGTAGTTAAAAAAAATATATAGATGATACAACTTTGTATTATGCATAAAAATAGTTTCCAAGGACCTCTATAAGTTCTTACTTTAGTGTTTCAAAACAAAATATCTTGTACTAGCCATCTATGCCCAAAACTATTTTGGAAAGCCATTATCTATTCCAAAAAAATAAAAATAAAAAAATTATATAGTGACTAATGAATATAAATTCAAAATCGATTAGTAGAATTTAAACTATACCACATTGAATCTAGTAATTCGTTCTACTATCTTAAATTTGGATCTTACTAAGTATAACACACATGTATCATTACACCCTGAATGATGAACATAATTAGCCATTTCACAATTTCATAATTGCTTACATATATCATAATATTTACCCATAACATTCAAATCTCTATATATATCCGAATACATATCAAGTCTAGCATCAACATATCATATATTTAAAACTCAAGAGTTAATTATGTTCAAAATAATATTGGCGAGTCATGTCGAATCATAGGTCGGGTGTCTATGTCGTACCACGCATACGTATGTATACATAAATTCATAATATCCAGAATTTAAACTAATTTAACTTGAATATTAACCAAGGAAAAGGCCTAACGTATACCATAACTCATATTCTTGTGTAGATGTGTCCATATTGTATCCTGAATATGTGTTCAAAATTTGGCATATAAATAACCTTATAAATTTATAAAATATCAAAATTTAAAGTTAAAGGTTGAATAACCATGACTCACTAATAATACACCATTTTAATATATACATATAATTACAAAACCGAGCCGTATCGATTTTGTGTCCTGCGGTCGTGTCCGAGTGTCTATATTCAATCAAAATCATATATCCATGTTATATTTAATTTATATCTACCATAGCCTATAACCTATAATAGAGTTTTTAACAAAATTTCTTGATTTGAAATAGGAAGAAATGATGGAATTCAAATATATATTTATCTAAACTATACAAATGCATATACACCCATGTCAATATGTCTGAACCGTATCCGATTCGTGTGTCCATGCTACAACCCCTAATTAACCGTGTCCACGTGTCTGAATCATATCCGATTCGTGTGTCCATGATACTACTCCGTGAAATCTATATAATTCAACACTGATATATAGTAAACATCATTTAATTCGAATGGATCATAGCAACTTGACAAAATTGAACAAATTGAAGTAGGGAAGAGAAAGAGGACTTGCCTTGGAAAATTAGGGATTTGAATCTGGGAAATAGGGTTTGATCTCCTTTTCTTCCAACTCCTTCTTCGAGCTTCTTCTTCTTCCCCCTTCTTTTTTTTTTGAAGATGGTGGTGGTGGTGATGATGGTGGAGATGGAGATGAAGATGGTGGTGTGGCAAGTGGTGATGGAGGATGGAGATGAAGATGATGGTGTTGGAGGTGGTGATGGAGGATGTCGCACGTGCGGCGGGCGGCGGCGACGGCAGGCGGCCGACGGCCGGCGGACAGCGGCGGCTGCCACAGCAGTAGCACAGTAGAGAGAGAGAGAGTGAGTATCGAGAGGGAGAGAGAGATGGAGAGAAATAGGGAGATGAGAGTGAGAGAGGAAGATTTTTATAGATAGGGAGAGAGAGTTCGAGAGAGAGATAGAACCGACAGAGGGAGAGAGAGTATCGAGAGAGTGAGAGAGGTTTCGAGAGAGGGAGAGAGGGTGCGGGTGAGGGGCTGCCCCTCTCTCTTTCTCTAAATATATATATATATTATTATTTTTCCTTTTGTTTTTTGTTTTTTGTTTTTTTTTTGTTTTCTTAGGGTTTAAAAATGAAAATCTCAAAAAAATAAGAATGAAAACATTATTATTATTATTGTTTATATCATAAAAAAAAATTTAGAGCAAAACATTTAATTAGATGAAAATATAATAATATATTAATACATTAATTATTGAAAAGCAGCCATGACACAGTCCAAAGACACACACGCGGATTGCCGCCCGTGCCGACACATCTATATGAATGGTCACTGGCATTAACTAGCCATCGTGGACATAGCCTGGCAGTCGGGACCCTTGCACCGCAGGTAGCGATCCCCGATGCAAGTCCCCGAACTATCGGTTGCTTCACTATTAGAAATAATCCAATATACGGCAACCTTAAAATGCCGTTAATAATCAAATTGTTGCCACATAAACACAAATACATCAACAATTCGAAGTTGCCGTAGCGTGCCGTAAAAGGTTGTGTCGGTATTGCTTATTTACGGCATCTTCCAGTTATTATCGTATAAGGTAACTAATTTAAGGTAATTAATTGTTACCTTATAAGAAACCTTTTTGTTGCCTTTAAAAATTATTATTAATGGCAAAATTTAGTTGCCGTAATTTCGAACAATATATGGCAATATATTATTGTCGTATATCATCAGTCCATAAATGGCAAGATTATGTTGTTGAATATTGTATTTGTTTTAATGACAATATTTTGTTGTCGTAAACTACCAGTATTATATGGCATTATATATTGCCATATATTGCAATCCCATATGGCAATTCTTCATTAGGTAAGCCTTTATTACCATGTTTGAGAACGTGAGGCGACTGCCTAATTCCGTATTTGATAAATTAATTTTTACTATTTATTGCCATGATCGACAAAATGTGACAATTAATAGATGTCAATATTTTAAATATCAACTAAATTCAAATGCCAAAATTTAAATAGATCATTAACCAAACATTAAATATAAATAATAATTCAATTTGTACACTTCAAATAAAAAATAACTCTTAAGTAAATATGGTAGATACAATACTACATCATTCATATTACATAAAACCAAATTCATACTTATCATATCCAACATTATGAGGCATAATCCTCTTTTATATGAGGTTCAAAATTCAAATAGGTACTTGACACTTCCAACTTAAACTTAAAGTTGCTGTCTCCTTGTTCTCTCCATATATATAACATGTCTGCAAAGATTTCTACGACGGTTGTGGTGCGCCAGTTGACAACTATACAATCTTTATATACCCTGGTATGGATAAACAATAAAATTAGCTTATAGACCCAAAAATGTTAATAAAAAATATATTTTAAGGCAGTGCAAATTCCTATGCTTCATTTGTTTTATATGAATGTTTACGATAGATGAACTTGTATAAACATTCTATTCTAAGGAGAAAAACTAATGGAAATCATCTGTTTACAACCAAACACATTCATTGGTCTAAAAACTATTCTATTTGCAATGACAATCTCACATTTATAAAAATCTGTTTGTGAAATATATACAATTTCATCACTAATAAATTTTTTCCAAATTATTCTCATGCATGCATATATGGTTCTCAACCTTCCATAGATGGCTATAAAAAAAACCTTCTATAGATTAATTTTTTTTTTTTTGAAATCCTTCTATAGATTAATTAAAAGAATATTTTATGCATATATGGTTCTCAACCTTCCATAGATGGCTCTAAAAAAATCTTCCATAGATAAATAAAATAATATTACATGCGTATATGGTTCTCAACCTTCCATAGATAGTTGTAAAAAAGAATAATCTTACATAGATAATTAAAAGAATATTCTATGCATATATGGTTCTCAACCTTCCATAGATGGCTATAAAAAAAATCTTCCATAGATAATTAAAAAATATATTATATGCATATATGGTTCTCAACCTTCCATAAATGGGTGTAAAAAAAATCTTAGCCTTCCATAGATAATTAAAAGAATATTCTGATCCTAGTGAATTGAATCCTAAAAAAAAGATTTATTTTATTTTCATGGATATATGGTCAAATACTTAATAGTATATTGTAGAACTATTAGGAGCATAATCAAGTTATCAAAAACAAACCTAATTAATATTTAGAAAAATATTTGCAAACTCATTATCAAAAAATTATCAAAACTTATTTCCTCTAAATCCTTTTAGAAGAAGTGATAATATAAGGTTTAAAGGTTCAGGGCTCCATGAGTAATGTAGAAAACTAAGAAGAAAAATTTCATCGTGTGTTCAGGAGTAATTTAATTAGAGAAAATTTTCACAATTTAATCAAACACATTTATTAACCAAAAATTAGAACACAAATAAAGCGGCATTTTAAATAATTATCCATACCGATTAGTCGTTGATTACTTGGACTCGATGGCGGCGGAGTCCATCTACTAGAGGCGCTCGAACCCAAAATCCAAATCTTCTTGTTCCAAAAAAAATTCGCAAATGAAAGAAACAAAATATAAATGGAGGTTAAAGAAATACCTAGGTTGAAGAAGGGAAAGAGAGACCTAGGTTGAAGGAGTAAATATAGCCAAAGTTTAAAGAGAGACCTAGATTGAGAGATAATAGGATTTGGCAAAATAATAAAGGAGGAAAAATATTTTAACTTTTTATGTTCCCGTCGGTCTTGTGTATAGACACGAATTTTTTTATCTTTTTTTTTTTGGGTGTCCATTTCTTGAGGCCGCCAGCTTGGGACCGTGGCCGCCCCGCGACCACCCAGCCATCCCATGGCCACGGGGAGGCTTGAACTTGGGACCTCCCCCAAGTGAGCCCCCCTCCCTAACCACTTGGGCTAGAGAGCTTGGACGAATTTTTTTATCTCATTAAACCATAAAAAAAAAGTTTCTATAAGTAAACATCTAAAAATATTGCCATATTTATTTTGTTCATGGAGGGAAATTTATTACTGATTTTGTGGCAACATTTTTTCCATAAACTAATTATTTTATGGCAATGTAAAATATTGCCATATTTGATCGTAATATATTATGACACAAATTCAGCTTGCATATTGCGATCAAACATGGCATGCGTTATTGTTGCCATAAACGTTTCCATTAAATATGACATGCGTCCTTATTGCCATATAAAGTGTGACAATTATAGGCAACATTATTTGTTGCCATAAACGAACTTGTGTGTTAAGGCAATATTAATGTTTCCATATTATGGCTATATTATATGGCAATATTTTATGTTGCCGTAAGGCGTTGCCGTAAAATATGCTTTTTCTTGTAGTGCTTCATACCCAGCTCGGCTATAATTTGTTCTTCCTAGGCCGAGTCGGTCCCGTGGCCCCGGGTTGCCGCTCGAAGAACCATCGCCCTTGTCGACAAGTTGTCCATGACCATGCGCCTATGCTAACTTCTAGACTTAACGTAATTGCATGGTCTCATCATTATCACTTAGTTCCTTTGCTTTACTTCTTCCACTTTTCACACTTTTTTGCAGAGCCCAAACCAGGGTTGCCTCGGCGACTGAACTACAGTCCCGATATATTTCCTCTCGGCGACTAACCATCGCTTAGACTTAACATTTCTTTGAAACTCTAGGAACGGCTACTTCATAGCCTTCCCACTTAACTTGAACATAACGTGTTTCTTAAGTATCGACAGACCGTGGCTAACTTTCTACTGAACCAACTGTGGCTCGTGCCTTAAACCAACTCGTATTCTACGCAACGCTATCGCCCAAGTCATACCTCATATGACGGGCCTTGGGATCGTGGGACTATTTAACTTAACAACCGCAGAAAGAGCGGGACAGCACTTGGAATGACTTAGGTCGACCGGCATAACTTTGCCTAACTTACTCAAGCCTGCAACTTAACCCGAGGGACGAGCAAAGGCTATGCCAAGCCTTGCGCAGTGGAAGTGTAACGCCCCAGAACCAGAATACTGGAGAGCGGGGGCGTACATAGCCAGCTACGCATATTAAAGTGCAACCCACTTCGTTATACGGTCACGGCTGTCTAAATACATGAGGGTTTAACTACAAGCCAATAGTCTCCTATGGTCATGAACAAGCCTATTGTCTCAATCACAAGCAAGTAGTAACAGTTACAAGATGTCAGAGCACCAAATATACAATAGTAAGGCGTCCCATACATTACATATTCGGATGATCATGAAGCTAGTCGTACAAAATGTCAAGACTAGCAAGAGTTTTAGTCAATACATGATCAACCCTAGGATTTGTCAATCATGTTACAGCCCGTAGGCGGACAGTAAATAAAGGTGCAATACGAGCTAACACGTGCTCGCCGGCTAAACGTCTCAAAAGAATAATTTTATAATAAAGTGGAAGGACAAAAAGAAACCCACTCGTTGCCAGGGTTACGCCTGGTGGTCACCATCTAGCTGGAAGACAGGTGGATCCTCTGGTGCTGCTCCGATATCTGGCCACACAAAACCAGCTGGGTCAGATCCCAGAAAGAGCAAGTGCCACAAAAGAGACTTCACTTAGGAACTAAAACCAGTATATCACAATAGAATATTAATGATAAATAATAAATAAGAACTGATAATAATAGAGATAACAACAGTAAACTGAGTACGAAGAAACCATTCAAGTAGCCAGGTCACAACCCTTAAACCAAACAAGGACCGGGATTGTAACCCTTTACCTGAATAGAGATCCGTCTCAAATACTATTGGTACAGTGAAGACAATAAACGAAGAGATGACACAGAACTGCTCCGGGAGCCAGGTTACAACCCTTAAACCAAACAAGGACCGGGGTTGTAACCCTTCGCCTGAACATAACTGGACCCCTGATCTTTATTGCTAAGGCCAGTATAATTAATCATGATATTAAGGTAAGGTAAAACATGACCAACATGGCATGGGATTGCAATAAGACAATAAACGAAAAGAGGACACAGAACTGCTCCGGGAGCCAGGTTATAACCCTTAAACCAAATAAGGACCAGGGTTGTAACCCTTCGCCTGAACAGAACTGGACCCCCGATCGTTATTGTTGTCACGCCCCAGAACCAGAATACTGGAGAGCGGGGGCAGACATAGCCAGCTACGTATAATGAAATGGAATCCATCTCACCATACGGTCACGGCTGTCTAGATATGTGAGGGTTTATCTACAAGCCATCAGTCTCTTAAGGTCATAAATTATCCTATTGTCTCAATCTCAACCAACTAATAATAGTTACAAGATATCAGACCACCAAATATACAATTGTAAGACGTCCCAAATATTACATATCCAGATGATCATGAAGCTAGTCGTACAAAATGTAAGGACTAGCAAGAGTTAAGTTATACATGATCAACCTCGAGTTGCCAATCATGATTACAGCCCGTAGGCAGACAGTAAGTAAAAGGAGCACGAGCTAACACTTGCTCGGCGGCTAAACGCATCAAAAGAATAATTTTACAATAGAGTGGGAGAGCCAAAATAAACCCACTCGTCGCCAGGATTCCTTCTAGTGGTCACCATCTGGCTGGAAAGTCGGTAGATCCTTTGCTGCTGCTCCGGTATCTGGCCATACAAAACCAGCTGGGTCAGACCCCAGAACGAGCAAGTGCCACAAAGGAGGCTTCACTTAGGAACTAAAACCAGCAATTAGCACAATAATATAATTACAAAATAAGAGACAGTAATTTAAGGAAAAGCATGACAGGTAAATATAAAAGACAATCTTGTACAGGATCAATAAAAGACAAGACATATGGAAGAACATGACAAGATGATATACGATGAGATAAACATGGGACTATTCAGATAACCAGGTTACAACCCGTAAACCAAATAAGGACCGGGGTTGTAATCCTTCGTCTGAACGAAACTTGGCTTCTCCCACCATTTATCGGCAAGGTAAATATAAGAAATCAAGATATATAACAATCTTGAATAGGATCAAGACAGGACTAGACAGATTATACCTCAACCAACAATCACGGCCAAGCAATAAGTACGACTTGATACTTTAACTAACTAGGGTTATCACAGGCCTAGTTACTAGCAAGATGCAATGAGAATTCCAAGTCCGGTTACCTGTTTGTTACTACCTGAGTGATCCCAGCAAGAAAAGGAAAAGATAGCAGGATATAGCAGACATACTGTAGTAAGATACATGTGTCCTAAAGTACCACACTCGACGACGGGCTGGAAGTGCGCCCATCTCGACGGATAGCAACAAATTCCATGTATATATATACATAAGGCCGGGACCAAAGGGGCAACAGGTAACTGGGAAATTCTCCATGAGTTATTTGATCAATCTAGTCATTAACCTAGCCAGATTCAGTATGAATCCCTGACCGTGTTACTCAGGGATCATGCCCTGGACATGATGCAAGACACAACCGGACTAGTAGTTTATATAAGCACAATCATCCACGGTGTCCAGGCCAATGAAGTAATTTGTCAAGAGTGCGCCACGACGGGCCACTATCAATATCATTATTACTTAACAAGAGTGCGCCACGACGGGCCACTATCAAGCATGTCAGGGTACTTGTCAAGAGTGCACCACTACGGGTCACTATAGCAGGTCAAGTTATCAGGTCAAGTTATCATGTCAGGAGTGCACCACGGTGGGCCACTATCAAGCATGTCAGTTCTTGGTCACACCACACTAGGTACAATTGTCATTTCAATCATGCCAATCAAATCAGAATTTATCAGGTTCAGGACAAAAGGCGTAAGAATATAAAATGGGCATAAAAATATACAATAGGGGTAAAGGTGCACGCCATAGGAACTCAAGTTATACTGAGAGTTACATAACATGGACATAATAGTAATAATTAAAATATTCATAAAATACAAGCCATAAAAGAGCCATGCGGCTCGGCATATGCGGCCAAGAAGAAGGGGGTGCCTGCGGCTCGCGGGGAGGGGCTCTCATGCGGCTGAAACGGGCGGGGTCTCAGGGAATGCATGCGACTTAGGGGAGTTCAGGGTCATGCAGCGAAGTATCATGCGGCCAGAGGGAAGTAAGCTTCATGCGGCTGGCGGGATCAAGTTTCATGCGGCCAGGGAAGGGTAGGGGCATGCGGTCATGAGTTTAAAAGTTCGTGCGGCTAGAGAAAGAAATTCATGCGGCTGGCGGGGGATGGGTCCATGCGGCTGGCTGATCAATCAAGTACATACGGCCGGGGAGGAGCAACCCATGCGGCTGCGGGGAGCAATGACTTACGCGGTCAAGGGAAGCAAACCCATGCGGCTGGGAGAATGCGGTCTATGCGGCTCGCGAGTGTTGAGTTCATGCGGCTCAGGGTGGACAGAGTCCCATGCGGCTAAGGGGAAGGATCAATCATGCGGTTAAGTAAGAAGGACTTCATGCGGCTGGAAGGAATACTTGCCGCATACACTTATCATGCGGTCAAGTCAAGGCAATAGCGCGTGCGGTTGGAACTGACTTGCCGCATAAATGTTCATGCGATCAAGTGCTACCATGCGGCTCGGGACTGTGCTTCTTCTCCAAATTTTCGAGAAGAAGTACACCATAAGCCATTGCTTCCAAGCTGCATAACTCTATCATCCGGAGCCCAAATCCGAACTTCCATAGGTCAAAATGGGGTAGAATGAAATGCTCTACAACATGGAACCATCAAAACTCGGAAATAACAAGATTAAGTAGATCAAAACCCAAAAAATCCGAAAATAATACAAACTCATATCTACAAGAATCTAGCCATGGAAAGTGGAAATGCCAAGTACTAAAGTAAGTTAAAATGCTGTAAGGAAGAGAATGAAGCAATAAAATTGGAGTTCCTCCATGAAGCAAGTTGCACTTGCCTAGACCTCTCTCCCTCTCTCTGGTAGGTGGAGAATTAATGGAGGAAAGAAGAAGAGTAATGAAGAGAGAGAATAAAGTGGGGTTTATAAATGGTAGTGGTGGTGGTAGGTAAGTGGTTCTCCTATTGGTTTATGATGAACCAAGGTAAAACCAAGCCAAGCCGAACCAACCCAGGGATAAACCAAGGTGAACCAAATCAAGGCCAATAAACTCTCTCTCTAGCAATTTAAACCAAATGAATCATGAAATAAACCAAGCCTCACTAATCCAAAATAAACCAATGAACCATTAAAACCAATTAAATTATCAATGCCAATAAAACCAAGCCAATCAAAATAAACCAAGATAACTAATCATGACTAAATAAAATATGGGTCCAAAATACGTGTACGTACACTAAATACGTATCATGAATTTGGAACATTACAATTATTAAGGCAAGCATCAATAATCATGTCATGTCACAATCTTGTACAAGATCAGGATAAGGCTAAGCTGGAATAAACTCCATCCAATCAATCACGGCCAATCAAGAGTACGACTTGATACTTTTAACTAACTAGGGTTATCACAAGCCTAGTTACTAGCAAGATGCAATGAGATTATCCCAACAGCTACAAGTCCTGCAGACCATCCGGTTATTCGGGTCGAATGTCCGTTATGAAGAATGCAACACGTGACTGTGTGCTGGAAATATGTCCTACTCGTCGGTAGGCTACAAGTCCACTTAATGCATCCAGATAACGGGATTATCTGTAGCTGGGAATCTCTTCATATCTACTGAATTATTCTAGTTTATTAGCCTTAGTCAATTACTGTAGTTATTCCTGACCGTGGTACTCAGGGATCTCTATCCTAGACATGATGCAACAGTACTGGTTTATTTGTACAAACGCAATCGCCTACGGTGTCCAGATCTTTCATACTTGTCATGTCAGGCTAGCTGTCGTAACAGCATGTCGAGATATATCATGTCAGTTTACTTGCCAAGAGTGCGCCACAGCGGGCCACTATCGTGTTCTATCCTTACATTATCATGAATGAGAAAAATTATATAAAATAACTAATAACATATTCCTGAAGCCAAGGAAAAGATCTACAACTTTCATGTTGGGAGTTGGGAGAAATTCTGGCCACAATTTAGCCAAACAGGACTTAAAACAGCCAAAAACAGCCAAAATAGGCACTATACGGCACTATTCAGCAGTATACGACACTCCCATATACGGCTGGACACTATGCAACACCCTCATGCGGCTGGATACTATGCGGCACTATGCAGTACCCTTATGCGGCTGGACACTATGCAGCACCCTTATGCGGCTGGGTACTATGCGGTACTATGCAGCACCCTTATGCGGCTGGACACTATGCAACACCCTTATGCGACTGGACACTATGCAGTACTCTTATGCGGCTGGGCACTATGCAGCACCCTCATGCGGCTGGATACTATTCATTGCCCCTGCCAAAATCAGCACAGATGAACATAGAAATGGCCAAAAATACTTTTGGCCATAACTTCCTCAAAACAAGTCGAAATCCAACTTTTCAAAGGTCTATTTTGGGTAAAATCAAATTCTCTACAACATGGAACAATCAAAACATGAAAATAATGAAGTTCAATAGATCAAAACCCAAGAAAATTAAAAATAATATAAACTTAGATCTATAAGAAAATATCCATAAAAATAAAAAATGCCAAGTTCTAAAGTATCTTAGAATCAAGTAAGGAAGAGAATGGAACAATAAAACTTGAGATCCATCATGAAGCAAGTTTGCACTTGCCTAAGCTCTCTCTCTCTCTCTCTCTCTCTTCCTAGTAGGTGTAGAAGTAAATATGGAGAAGAAGAAGAGTAATGAAGAGAGAGAGAATGAGGGAATGGGTTAATAAAGGATGATGATGGTGGTAGGTAGGGGTTCTCCCCTTGGTTCATGATGAACCAAGGCAACCCAAGCCTAGCCGAACCAACCCAAAATAAACCAAGCCAAGCCAAGAGATATACGATACAAGCACGTATTCTAAGATACGTAATACGAACTACAGGCATTACAACTCTACCCACCTTAAAAGAATTACGTTCTCAGAATTTAATCAAGAGGTTAGAATTGCAAGGACAAGCTATACTAATCACAGGCAAGCTATACTAATCACAGGCAAGCTATACTAATCAAGCAATCAAAAAAATTATTCATGCAAGCACGGAATCGAAGGTATGAGGCATAAGAAAGATATTATACCTCACGAGTCAAACAGGTCGGGATATCGCGATCGGATATCATCCTCACGCTCCTACGTTGACTCACCCAAAGAGTGATGACCCCAAGCAACTCGGACTAACTTGATAGTCTTATTCTTAAGTGTCTTCTCTCTTCGGTCCAATATAGACACGGGCCTCTCCTCATACGAAAGGTTGGTACCAATAACCAATTCCGAATGATCTAGGATGTGGCTCGGGTTCGGGATATACCGTCACAGTTGGGATACATGGAACACGTCATGCACCGCACGTAGCGACGGCGGAAGAGCGAGACGATAGGACACATCACCTACTCGCTCCAGATTATCGAACGGCCCTATATACCTAGGACTAAGCTTTCCTCGTACGCCGAAACAAATGACGCCGCGGTTAGGCAAAATCCTCAGCAATACAAGGTCGCCGACAGAAAACTCAAGAGAGCGCCGATGAGAATCGGCCCAATGACGCTGGCGATCTTAGGCAACTCGAAGATGATCTCTGACTCTTCTGACCACATCAACGGTCTGAGCAATCATTTTCGGACCAAGCATCTGTCTCTCTCCAACATCGTCCCAGGCTAGCGGGGATCGGCACTTCCTACCATACAGTGCCTCGAACGGTGCCATTTAGATATTGGCCTGGAAACTGTTGTTGTACGAGAACTCCACCAGGTGCATGTGATCTTCCCACGAACCACCGAAGTCGAGTGTACATGACCGCAACATATCTTCAAGAGTCTGGATCGTGCGTTCCGACTGGCCATCTGTCTGCAAGTGATAAGCTGAACTGAACTGGAGGTGAGTTCCCAAACTTTCTTGCAAGCTACGCCAAAAGTGCGACATAAATCTTGAATCTCTGTCCGAAGTGATACTGACTGGTACACCGTGCAATCTGACAATCTGCCGAAGATACATCTTCGCTAGCTGAGCCGTCGACTGACCAACTCTGAATGGAAGAAAGTGAGCCACCTTCGTGAGCCTGTCTATGACAACCCAAATAGCGTCTCTGCCAGCCGGGGATCTAGGCAATCCAGTCAAAAAATCTATGGTTATATGCTCTCATTTCCACTCGGGAATCGACAATGGTTGAAGTAGTCCAGCTGGTCTCTGATGTTCAGCCTTAACTTGTTGACAGACTAAACTACGAGAGACAAATCGGGCTATCTCCCTCTTCATGTCATTCCACCAAAAGTGCTGTCGGATATCACGGTACATCTTCGTGCCACCGGGATGAATGGAATACTGCAAACTGTGGGACTCTGTCATGATCTCCTGTCTGATATCTCCACTAGGTACACAAAGACGCTTACCATGTCGAAGTGTACCGTCTTCATGAATTGTAAAACCCCTAAATTTCTACTATATTTTTATTCAATTTTGGTACTGATTTAAAATTTTTGTATTGTACGTCGCGTAGTCGTATTATACGATGTGTGCAAACGACGTATTTCGTAATTGCTCGTCGAGTACGAATATGGACGAGCATACATATTTTTAGAAAAATATTTTAATTTTAATTTTTATAGTTCAAATAATTTATATAATAAATACTTTTCTATCATACAAAAATTGCTAAGTTTGTTCTTTTCATTTTAAAGGCCCTTCAAATAATAAATAATATTTTTATTGTATACTAGGAAAATATATTTATGTAAATATTATTTGTGCATACATATATCAAAATTATTTATTACCTTATTTTTAAATAAATAGTGTAATTTTTGAAATTATTATTACTAGCATTTTTGGAAAATATATTTTTGAAATATTTGTGACAATTTAAATTTTGATTTGATTCCATGGATACATTTAAATAGTAAACTAATATCTATATTTGAAATTGATTTGATTTTAAACCAAAAGAATTTAATTAGATTTAAACTGGATTGTATTTGGATTTGGATTTAAATTGATTTAAATTAAATTACAAATGATCTATTTTTGGGTTTAAACTAATCCTAATCCTATCCAAATGGGAATTTCTACATCCTATAAATAGGCAGGTACTCCTCCATAAATTTCTTTACTCCACAAATATCCTCCATCCAAAAGTGTGCGTGCATCGTGTCTGTGACCATCCAAAATTCTTATTCCATCTTTTTACATATACATCGCATCCCCTTCGTGTCGACAACCCCGACACTATCGAATTCCTAACCTAGCACTAACCCTAGCCCTAACTTTAAACCTAACCCTAATCCTAAATCTGGTCGGAGCCACTTCTCCAGGACCCCCGCATCATCGCCGTCGTCGAGCCCCGTCCCTGTCTCTTCGGCGTCTCCGCCACTCCAACGATTTCCTTCCAAAAACCCTCAATCGACACCATCACCTTCATCACCAAAGACCACCACCTCCTGCATGCGGATCTCGACCACCACCGCCCTATTTCCGGCGAGTTCTTGCGGCCAGTCCCAGCACCCTCCCCCTCGACACACCCATCGCAGCCTCGACTTCCCTTCCTCGCGCCCACGACCACACACCCGGCCATCTTCATCACCACCACCAGCAAACCCATCAAAAAATAAAATAATCGCCACCGCTTACCTCGCCGAGCACCGCCTCCCAGCAACTCCGACCGCCCCTTTTTTTTCCTCCGCCTGCCGACCTAAGCTCCGCCGCGCTCGCCCCTAGCCTCCGCGTCTTCACACCTAGCTGAGCCCCGGCCGAGCCGCCCCTTGCCGCCCAGTCTCCCCGCTGATCTCCGTCGTGCGCCGCCCGGCACCGATCCAGCACCGCACGAGCCGGCAACCCCCCTCCGCTCCACCGCGAGCCGCGCGCGCGCAACCCGTCCGCCGCACGTGCCCGCCGCTCGTCTTCCCTACTCCGTCGAGTCTCCGCTCAGCGCTCACCCTCCCGCTCATCTCTTTCTCTCTCACGCTCCTTCTTCCCCTTTCCTTCTTTTAGAATGGTTCACTCACTTTCTCCCTCTTAATTTCCTTTTTTTATATTTTATTTTGGTGTTCTCTCTGTTCTCGAGAAGAACAGCAACTTTCTGGGTTGGTTTTATTATTATATTTTTGTTGTTGTTGATTTTTGCTTGTCATCATTTGTTTTCCTCTTTAGCTGTTATTATTATTATTATCTTTACTATCATTAATTATCAGTAGGTATTATGTAGTAAGTAATTATGTGGGTTAGTGTGATATTTAATTTGAAATATTTTTAAAATATGAGATTATTATTCTATATAGAGATTTTATATAAAAATAAAATAAATATATGGATTTTCTCGATTAAAAGATAGTTCTTTAAAAGTTTATAATAACTATTATGACCTAAGTAGTTTATACATTTTTCAAATAAATATATACTTTCTAAATGATTTTTTTTATATTTCAAGTAGTTATCTAGAAATATTTTGACCCATAAAAATATAGAATTTTACCTAAAATTGTATTTTGACAAACTTAGATTTTTAGCAAAAAAAAAATGATTTTTTTACTTTAAGTGTTTTCAATAATTATTTAAAGACTCCAACTAGTTTTCGAATATATTATAAATAGTTTTTTTTCCTTTCTTTCTAAAATTATATATAGTATTTCCTTCAACTATCCTTCCACCCATAACTAGATCCCATTACTCCTATTTTCTCGCCAATTCAAGCCTATCTTATGTCCACCCTAACTAAACTGATCCTTCTGGACCCAATGGAACTATCCGTGCCACCACTCGAGGTCACATTGCATAGTTGTTGTACCAAAGTCGCAGTTTGTGCTACCGTGATTATTGCAGTACACCAGGCGTCCTACCAGGCAAGACACCTTGCCATTTGTTGTTTATTTATTTTAGCTCATATTTCATCCATTAGTATTATTTTTTTTATGCAAAATAAACTGTGATACATGGCTTAACCTGTTAGAACTTACTGTTCATTTATATTTTCTGCTATGTATTATTTTTCTTACACATTAAACCTAGATTTAAGGGACCACCTTTGTGTGTTGCATTCATGGCCTTGACACGTTGTACCACGAAGTTGTGAGTCGCATGTAGAACACGGAAGGACAACAGAGTAGGCATTGGACGGGAAGGACAATTCCTTAGCGTATGGGCTTCGATGCACTTCCCTTGTGACCCGGACTCTCCGCTGGTTGATGACCCATGATTACTAACGACCACTGACGATTCTGTGGAACGTCATGCTCTTACTGATGGGGCCTCTGGTGCCCAAGGGAGGACTATGCCGATCCTATTTAGCCAGGGCCCATGTGTAGGAAGGATTATTCTTAACTACATTTCACTTAGAACGGTAGGCTACCTTTATCCGTTAGGTACAAGTACTTTTGGTTTGGGTACTTGTATCTGACCGTGGCTTGGAACAATAACTTGTCGCGGATTAGTTCGTCACATCTTGTCCTTGTTTGGTTGTAGGTGTGACTTACTACTTCAATGAGAAGGTATTGAACCTTGTTGGGGTCCGGATACCATATTGGATTCATGGCATGGAAAGATACGTCACCGTGAATTAGTTTACCATCTTCTATCCTTGTTTGGTTGGGGGGATGGTACGCTTGTTCAATAGGTGTGTATTGGACCATGTTATAATTCAATTGACTTATTTATTTGAGCAATATTTATTCAGTTTATATGGTATGATATTATGTGTCTTGTTACGTCCCTCTGAGGACCTGGTTATCTCTCCAGGTGTGTGCTATTGTCTTTCGCAGGTGTTCTAGCTCTAGCCGTGATCATTGCTATTTCTTCGAGGATGATTGCACTTGGATCGTCTTCGCTTCGCTCGCCAAATTCATTTCTTTACTCATGTATTTCTCCTTTACTTGTTGGTAGTGGATTTGTCTCCGCCCAACATATTGTATCAAGATAATTTATTATCTTTATATGATGTCTTTTATTCATTTATTTTTGTGTGGATGAGATTAGTTATGGTTCTACTGCATTTTATAGCTTATGTATTCATACAAGATTTCTATTTATTGGAGTGTACTTCGTATGAATACAGCTGGCATGTCTACGTTCCTAGTCCTACGTATTTTGGGACTGGGGCGTTATATGAATGCATAACTCTGGTCTTCGTCCTGCCTCACACTCTGCTCTGAGTCGCTGAAGCTTGGAATCTGCTGACTGCGCCATCCGGATCCTCTCGACTATAGTGGACTGAACTTGCATGCTGGCCATCAATGCCACACTGAAAGGGAGGACAACTTCTATTCCCATCTTCTGAAGATCGGCCAACAGCTCTGGTTGCGCTGTTAGGAAATAAACTCCGGCTCTCCTGCTCAATGCATCTGCAACAACGTTGGCCTTCCCAGGATGATACTGCAGGTTGACATCATAATCCACAAGTAGCTCCAGCCACCTCCTCTGACGCATGTTGAGATCCTTCTGGGTGAAAACATACTTCAGGCTCTTGTGGTCGGTGAAAATTTCCATCCTATCTCCGTACAAGTAGTGCCTCCACAACTTAAGTGCAAACACTACTGCTGCCAGCTCCAAGTCATGGGTTGGGTAATTCCTCTCATGATCACGAAATTGTCGTGACGCATAAGCTATTACCTTCCCATGCTGCATCAGAACACATCCTAAACCTCTGCCCGAAGCATCACAATATACTGAGAATCCTCCGGTTCCATCTGGAAGCGTGAGAATAGGAGCCGTCATCAAGCCTCGCTTCAACCTCTCAAAAGAATCCTGGCACTCTGTTGTCCAAGCAAACTGCACATCCTTGCGGGTCAACTGGGTCAATGGCGCTGAAATTCGAGCAAAGTCTGAAACAAATCGTCGGTAGTAACCGGTCAATCCAAGAAAACTATGGACTTCTGCAACAGTGCTGGGCACTGGCCACGACTCAATGGCCACGATCTTCTGGGGATCCACTTCTACCCCTCCTCTGGTGATGATATGACCCAAGTACGAAATATGATCGAGCCAGAACTCGTATTTACTGAACTTGGCATACAACTGGTGCTCTCGGAGAATCTAGAGGATAATTCTGAGATGATGCTCATGCTCCGCCTCACTCTCACTATAGACCAGGATGTCGTGTAGGAACACAATCACGAACTGATCCAAATAAGGCATGAAGATACGATTCATGAGGTCCATGAATACAGTCGGCGCATTGGTTGCTCCAAATGGCATCACAAGGAACTCCCAATGCCCACATCTCGATCTAAAAGCTGTCTTCGGAATGTCCTGCCCTCTGACTCTGATCTGATGATATCATGAGCGCAAGTCGATCTTCGAGAATACTGTTGCCCCCTTGAGTTGATCAAACAAGTCATCTATCCTCGGGAGAGGGTATCTGTTCTTGATTGTCACCGAGTTCAAGGTACGATAATCAATACACAATCTGGACGTACCATTCTTCTTTTTTATAAGAAGCATCGGCGCTCCCCAAGGTGATACACTAGCACGAATGAATCCCTTGGTTCTGAGTTCTTCAATCATCTTGTACAATATCTCTAGATCTGACGGCGCCATCCTGTAGACTCTCTCTGATACTGGGGCTGTCCCGGGAATCAAGTCGATGGTAAACTCGATCTCTCGCTCGGGCGGCATCCCTGGAAGCTCTTCTGGGAAAACATCTAGAAACTCTTCGACTATTCGAGGCAACTACACTGCTGCTACTGCAATCTGCAATACTGGAAGAGAAGGTTCAACTTTGCCTCGGGAGAAAGAAAACTCTGACTCTCCGGGAATGCTAAAAACAACCCTGCCAATGTGGCAGTCTATCCTAGCATACTGGTCCCTCAACCAATCCATCCCTAAGACCACATCATAATCATCCATCGGAAACTCTATCAATCTAGCGGGGAATTCTCTACCGCTAACTATCATTCGATACGAGAAAAACACTCTATCTACTCCCACAAGTCCGTTACCAGTAAGTATATTGAGCCTTATTGATAATGACTCGGGCTCCAGTCCTACCCGTGTCGTGAATCGTGCAGACATAAATGAATGCGAGACACCAGAATCAAATAATACTGAAGCTGGAAAGGTGTTGACGAGAATAGTACCTGCCACCACCTCACCTGGTGCTACTCCTTCCTCTCCCATGGTCAAAGCCAGCACTTGACCATGCCCTCTGGGTGCGGGTCCCCTCTGCTGAAAATTCCTCTGCCTGCTCTGGATCAGGGCTTGGGCTTGGGCATACTGCTGCGGTCTCTACTGCTGGAATGCCTGGGCCTGCATCGACAATGGCCTCAGGAATGGGTACTACAGCTGCTGCTGCTGCTGGACTGGTGCTGGTCCTCTAACTGAAGGACTAGAGAAGGCCGATGAACTCCCCCTGTTCGGGCAGTTCCCAACCCTGTGGTCCGGGGCACCACAAACCAAGCACAAACCCTGTGCTCTGCGACACTCTGACACCACATGCCCAGGCTTCCCGCAGTGTGAACATCCCACTGCGGAAGACTGCTTCTGCTTCTGCTGCTGAGGGTACATCGGGGTGGAATGCTGAACCGACGTCACTGAGGCCGCCCGCCTCGGAGCTCCAATGGTCAAAGCCCTGGCTGTCGGGGCTGGTGCTGAAGACTGATTCATCTGGCTGTGAGATCGCTTCCGACCTTCGGTCCTATCCACGATCCTCTGGGAGGTATACTCATGCCTCCGGGCTGCTCTCAACATTGCATCAAAAGTCTGATGCTCAAACTGCTCCACCACCAATAAAATCTCTAGGTGGAGCCCCTGCTGGAACCGTTGTGCTCTATCGAACTCGGTCGCCACCAATGTGGGAGCAAACCGACTAAGTCTTGAAAACTCGGCCGCATATCCATCGACCGTCCTGCCCATCTGCTTCAGATTTGTGAACCTCGTCTGTAGATCATACTGAGCTACATTATCAAAATACTTGGTCTGGAATCTCTTCCTGAATATTGTCTATGAAATAGGGGCCACTAATCCATCGGCCTGCGCTGTCCACCAGCTACGGGCAAGATCAAATAACTGCAGGCACACCATGGCCACCTTTTCGTTCTCTGGAGTCCTGGTTGCTTCTAGAATCATCTCTGTGTCCTGAAGCCATGCATCTGCAGCGATCGCATCTTCACTGCCGTTGAAGAAGGGATGGTTCAAGCGCTTGAAGCTGTTGGCCGCGCTATTACCTTGATGACCTCCTCTGGTCAAAGCGTCTGCCACCGCCTGGTGCAAGGCATCTCCGTGACGATCCTGGGAAGCTAATAGGGACCTGATGAGACCCACCAGAGTGCCATCATCAGGCTCTGTAGGCTGGACGGACTGAATTGGTGGTTCTCCTCCGGTAGGTCGACTCAGGAGGCTACTCCTAAATGCTTGGCTTGATCTCCAGGTTGCTGCTGGTCCACGGGAGGTGCTCCGTCTTGCTGATCGACAGGTCCAGGAATAATGTCGCTGAAGAAGATGACATAGGAAATAATAAGGAAGGACCATGACAGATCAACGATACAAGCATGTGATCAGGTCAAGATTACAGAAATTCAGAGGATACGAGCAGAGATCAAGGACGAGTACTGATTGAGACATCTATTCGGTAAACCCTCACATATCTTGATTTACAAGACCTACATGGGACATCACTAAAACCATGTAACGCCCCAGAACCAGAATATTGGAGAGCGGGGGCGTACATAGCCAGCTACACATATTGAAGTGCAACCCACTTCGCTATACGGTCATGGCTGTCTAGATACATGAGGGTTTAACTACAAGCCAACAGTCTCATATGGTCATGAACAAGCCTATTGTCTCAATCACAAGCAAGTAGTAACAGTTACAAGATGTCAGAGCACCAAATATATAATAGTAAGGCGTCCCATACATTACATATTCGGATGATCATGAAGCTAGTCGTACAAAATATCAAGACTAGCAAGAGTTTTAGTCAATACATGATCAACCCTAGGATTTGTCAATCATGTTACAGCCCGTAGGCGGACAGTAAATAAAGGTACAATACGAGCTAACACGTGCTCGCCGGCTAAACGTCTCAAAAGAATAATTTTATAATAAAGTGGGAGGACAAAAAGAAATCCACTCGTTGCCAGGGTTACGCCTGGTGGTCACCATCTGGCTGGAAGACAGGTGGATCCTCTGGTGCTGCTCCGATATCTGGCCACACAAAATCAGCTGGGTCAGACCCCAGAAAGAGCAAGTGCCACAAAGGAGGCTTCACTTAGGAACTAAAACCAGCATATCACAATAGAATATTAAAGATAAATAATAAATAAGAACTGATAATAATAGAGATAACAACAGTAAACTGAGTATGAAGAAACTATTCAAGTAGCCAGGTCACAACCATTAAACCAAACAAGGACCGGGGTTATAACCCTTCACCTGAATAGAAACCCGTCTCAAATACTATTGGTACAGTGAAGACAATAAACGAAGAGAGGACACAGAACTGCTCCGGAAGCCAGGTTATAATCCTTAAACCAAACAAGAATCGGGGTTATAACCCTTCGCCTGAACAGAACTGGACCCCTGATCTTTATTGCTAAGACCAGCATAATTAATTATGGTATTAAAGTAAGGTAAAACATGACGAACATGGCATGGGGTTGCAATAAGACAATAAACGAAGAGAGGACACAGAACTGCTCCGGGAGCCAGGTTACAACCCTCAAACCAAACAAGGACCGGGGTTGTAACCCTTCGCCTGAACAGAACTGGACCTCCGATCGTTATTGTTAAGGCAAGCATCAATAATCATGTCATGTCACAATCTTGCACAGGATCAGGATAAAACTAAGCTGGAATAAACTCCATCCAATCAATCACGGCCAATCAAGAGTACGGCTTGATACTTTTAACTAACTAGGGTTATTACAGGCCTAGTTACTAGCAAGATGCAATGAGATTATCCCAACAGCCACAAGCCCTGCAGACCATCCGGTTATCCGGATCGAATGTCCGTTATGAAGAATGCAACACGTGACTGTGTGTTGGAAATGTGCCCTACTCGTCGGTAGGCTACAAGTCCACTTAATGCGTCCAGATAACGGGATTGCCTGTAGCTGGGAATCTCTTCATGTCTACTAAATTATTCTAGTTTATTAGCCTTAGTCAATTACTGTAGGTATCCCTGACCGTGGTACTCAGGGATCCCTATCCTAGACATGATGCAACAGTACTGGTTTATTTGTACAAACGCAATCACCTACGGTGTCCAGATCTTTCATACTTGTCATGTCAGGCTAGCTGTCGTAACAGCATGTCGAGATATATCATGTCAGTTTACTTGCCAAGAGTGTGCCACAGTGGGCCACTATCGTGTTCTATCCTTACATTATCATGAATGAGAAAAATTGCATAAAATAACTAATAACATATTCTTGAAACCAAGGAAAAGATCTACAACTTTTATGTTGGGAGTTGGGAGAAATTTTGGCCACAATTTAGCCAAACATGACTTAAAATAGCCAAAAACAGCCAAAATAGGCACTATGCGGCACTATTCAGCACTATACGGCACTATTCAGCAGTATGCGACACTTCCATATGTGGCTGGATACTATGCAGCACCCTCATGCGGCTGGACACTATGTGGCACTATGCAGCACCCTCATGCGGCTGGACACTATGCAGTACCCTTATGCGGCTGGGCACTATGCGGCACTATGCAGCACCCTTATGCGGCTGGACACTATGCAGCACCCTTATGCGGCTGGGCACTATGCAGCACCCTTATGCGGCTAGACACTATGCAGCACCCTTATGCGACTTGGCACTATGCGACACTATGCAGCACCCTCATGCGGTTGGACACTATTCATCGTCCCTGCCAAAATCAGCACAGATGAACATAGAAATGGCCAAAAATACTTTTGGCCATAACTTTCTCAAAACAAGTCAAAATCCAACTTTTCAAAGGTCTGTATTGGGTAAAATTGAATTCTCTACAACATGGAACAATCGAAACATGAAAATAATGAAGTTCAATAGATCAAAATCCAAGAAAATCAAAAATAATATAAACTTAGATTTACAAAAAAATATCCATAAAAATGGAAAATGCCAAGTTCTAAAGTATCTTAGAATCAAGTAAGGAAGAGAATGGAACAATAAAACTTGAGATCCATCATGAAGCAAGTTTGCACTTGCCTAAGCTCTCTATCTCTCTCTCTTCCTGGTAGGTGTAGAAGTAAATGTGGAGAAGAAGAGTACTGAAGAGAGAGAATAAGGGAATGGTTAATAAAGGATGATGGTGGTGGTAGGTAGGGGTTCTTCCCTTGGTTCATGATGAACCAAGGCAACCCAAGCCTAGCCGAACCAACCCAAAATAAACCGAGCCAAGCCAAGAGATATGCGATACAAGATAAAATACGTACACGTATTCTAAGATACGTAATACGAACTACAGGCATTACAGAAAGCGTGCATGCTTTATCGAGCATTTACGCGGGCGACGCCTATGACTTAGGCAAGTTCATAGTTTTGTGTCGAAGACCAACTTTCCTTCTCCCAAGACACGGGACGAAGGACCGAGTGTCATTTTCAAAGCACGCCGTGCACCAACTCTAAGTCGACCGTTGAACCTTTCCATATTCTATCTCAATTCGACCCGTCGGGATTACTCCCTTTAGCTATGTGGATTCATCTCTTGTATTACTAAGCCTACTTGTGCAAGTTGAAAACATGCGATTTATTATGTGAAGGCAAAGATGAGGCGAGTTCACCGAAACTACCCCACCTGAGCGAGCGATCGTCTTGACCCAGCGATGTCTCCGAGCAGCCGTTGCAAGGCTAAGTTCGAATGCCGTCGGCGTTTCGATTCCTCCGATTGACTGAACGGGACGGGGCACTATATCATACACCACTCAGAAAAAGTTTCGTCCTCGAAACTTACTGAGTACACTTATCGGCTTATAACTTGATCCAATATCCTACGTTTCTCGCACACTCTACTCCTATGTGTTCCCTCAATCCGAGCCACGCTCGTACTTATCACCAACTTAGTCGTTAGGCACACCAACTGATCAACCAACATTCTAACTCGTCTCAATTCAATGATCGCATTACCATCAACATTCCTTCGAAACTCACGATCTCAAAATCCTCGACACTTTTCCGTTTCTCAAATCTCACTTAAATTCAACGTATCACTTAGTTTGGATCGCGCACACATTCCAGGCGTCCTCGAAATACATGCATTTCAACCAAGCCTTTGCTTTGGGCATTCGAAAGTTTACTGCAAGGATTGGAAGGAGGGGGATAAGACTATAGTTGATAATATGGGAGAACATGCTAATATCAATACTCAACAAACAGAAAGCCGTAGCCGAGTCCAAGAGAGTAGCATACCTGATATAGCAATACAGATGGAACATGATGCATTAGGTGAAGAGGAGAGACGTATGGTGTCGTTCCAGACTCCTACTATTCTAGGTAAGAGACATGTATCTGAACTAGACACCATTTCTAACTCCCAATACTTAACTCTATTACACGAAACTGGAAGATAGGGAGGATTAAATAGTAATACAGAGACACGGTATAGAAACAGACATGGGATAGAAAGTAGTAGCGGCTCGCGCGTATAGGGTCATCTTCATACATCCTCAACGCCTTTGTTAGGAGAATATGACGGGCCGATTAATAGCCAGCAGATAGCAAAGACAGGGAATGAGAAAGGGGAGGAGGGCTTAGCGTTAACTATGGCTAACCCCAAGTGGAAGACTCTTATGCCCGATAAAACTGGAGTAGGCAACATCAGCAGGGTTACTAATATGCAGGATTTGAGCTCTCTTCTCGATCGTCCTAGGGAGAGCCAGAGACTCAGAAAGGACCACCCCACGCTAGTAATTAATGGCTATCCTTACATGGAATGTTAGGGGGGCTAATTCCATAGGGAGGTGGCCTGAGATTATGATGATGGTAAAGAAGAACAGATGCTCGATAGTATCTATATTAGAAAGCAAAATCAAATTAGCAGACATAATTATCCAGAGAACTCTGCATCAATGGACTTCCATACACAATATTGCGGGAAGCAATATGGCTTGTATCTGGACAATATGGAAGACGATTGAGTGGACGGGCCAGGTAAGGTTCATATATGAACAACTTATTGTTATTGATTTTACTAGTAAAGGGGGCTGTAACATTGTCATTGGAACGGTGTATGGGCATAATGACCGTCAACAACGATACATCCTCTGGGAAGATCTTATTCGCATTGCAGCAAGTGTGGATGATAACACTCCACTCCTGATTAGTGGTGACTTTAATGCTTTGCTGTTCGACAACGAGAAGATGGGAGGAAGACTGGTCCCTGCAGCCGTCCTAAACGACTTCCAATCTTGTTTGCTTCGATCGGGGCTCCACTGCTTGCCTCTCGGGAAGGCCACATCTGGACTTGGAACAACAGCTCGACCAATAATAGAGTGGTATGCCAGCTAGATAGATCTCTGTGCAATAACAGGTGGATAGATACTTTCCCGTCTGGTCGAGCGGAGGGTCTTCAATGCGGGAGGAGTGATCATACTCCTATCCTTGTTCGATTGAGTCAGGATAAAGAACCATTGGACGTGGAGATGGCGGCTAAAGAACCAGCTTTACAAGAAAAGGTCCGACAGTTGCGATTTCAGGATGAAGTCCATCTGCAGTAGAGGGCGAAGTGTGTATGGGTCAAAGATGGTGACCGTTGCTCTAAATTCTTCCATGCAACTATTCGTGCTCGGCAGAACAGGAATACTATTGGGATTCGAATGGCAAAGTAATAGTCGAAGACTCCCTATTATATAAGGAAGCTGTCTCTTATTACCAATCCCTCTATAATCAAACAGACTATATGTCCTCCTTTCCGAAGATCATTTGTAAGCGTATCATTACAGATGAAGGCAATGCTATCCTGCAACAAGCCATTACGACGGAAGAACTAGAAAATATCATTAAAGATGCCGACCCTAATAAAACATCTGGCCCAGACGGGTTTAATGCTGGGTTCTTCAAGCTTCATTCGCACCAGTTGAAATATCAAATTCTCCATATGGTCCAAGACTTCTTCGACACTGGGTGGTTGCTAAACGAACTTAACCACATGTTCCTGACATTGGTTCCAAAGAAAGAAGGGGCTATAGCGCTGGGTGACTTCAGGCCGATAGCATGCTATAATTTTTTATATAAAATTATTACTAATATCATGGTTTCTAGAATGCAGCGGTTGATGCAGGAACTCATCTCGCCAAACCAGTCCGCCTTTATAAAAGGGAGATCGATCGCTGAGAATTGCCTACTGGCACACGAACTTGTTCGGGACTTCAATAAAGCAGGGGGAAGAAAAAGCTGCATCAAATTGGATCTCTAGAAAGCTTATGATACGGTGAACAGGGAGTTCATTTGTGAAGTACTCCAAGGTATGGGCTTTGCTAGTTGGTGGGTCGATCGTATTCGGGAATGCATAACTTCCCCAACCTTCTCTTTAGTTATCAAGGGCCAACCGACGGGTTATTTTGGGAGCAATAGAGGTCTGAGACAGGGAGACCCCCTCTCCCCCTACTTATTCACGATAGTTATGGAATACTTCACTTACAAGATGGACATAGTGGTTGTGAATAAGCACATACAGCCTCTTTATCGTCGTGTGGAACCTGGTATCTCCTATCTTATATATGCCGATGATCTACTTATTTTTATAGAGCCAACAGAGAGAAGCATAAAGGCATTACTAAATATTCTAGAGGAGTTCAAGTAGGTGTCAGGTTTACAGCTTAACAGAGAGAAGAGCTGGATGTATGTTAACAGAGAGTGTCCGTAGAAAGAGAGGCGGGCGGCTGAAATGCGGATCGAATTGGGTCAGCTCCCGGTTAAGTATCTCGGTCTTCCTCTTTCTATACATTATGTGAAGGATACTGACTGTCAGGGACTGATCCAATACGTACACACACGTCTTGAAGGGTGGCAATCGCAGCTACTCTCATTTAGCTTTGTAAAACTAAAGAGGAAGGGAGTCTGGGACTACGATCCCTAAGGGTGCTCAGGGAAGTGTCCATGCTTAAAATAGCATGGAAGTTCATAAATGGAAAATCACTTTGGACTCAATGGATGAAAAATAGATATCTTCGATCAAACAACTTTTGGACCCAGCAAGTTGACAATAACTTTTCAGGCACTTTCAAGAACTTACTTCGCCTCAGAGCAAAATTGAAAGGATGCATTAGCAGAGTCATTCACAATGAGGATAATACAAGCCTATGGTTGGATCCCTGGCTTCATCACCATAGCTTGGTTGACAAGTTGGGCTGGCCAACATATGAGCTAATAGGCAGCCGGGAACCACTCAGTGCTCTTATACAGTAGGCGGGTTTACGAACAGTAGGCGGGTTGACGAACAGGAATGAGAACATCATCCTGGAGTCCCTTGGGCCGATATTGTTTGGGTTAAAGGCGTTGCGATGAAGATGAAACTATGCACAGTTAAAGCCATACGCAATAGATTACTAACAAGGGAAAGGATTGCCAACTTTGGCATACAAATTGCTATAGAGACATGTGCCCTCTGTGAGAAAGAAAGAGAAACTCGAGATCATGTGTTCTTCAACTGTGCAGTGACAGGTGCTATTTGGGAGCATTATAGAAGAGAGTTGGGGTTCACTAATGGCGGGAGGGAAGGCCTACTAGTTTACTGCGATGAAATTCTAGGACTCAAAAGTCAAGGAAAGGATATATATAGCCGGGCTAAGTCAGACTTCTAACTGCTATATAGCACATTTGGCGAGAGAGGAACAGAAGAATATTTGAAAAAAAAAGAACTTCTACAGCTGGCATCATGAATAACATAGATAATGATATCAAGTGTATGGGTTTTTAGAGTCAGTCGTTGAAAGACAGACAGAAGATGCATGTACTTGTAAGTTATACACATAAATAAAATTATCCGTTCTTCAATATATATATATATAGGGTTTAATTGCAACTTGATACCATGAAACTTTTTTTTGGACAAAAATATCCATAATTTAAACTTAAAACTACATCTCCACCCCCTCATCGCCCCTATCCGGCCACCCGTCCGCCCCCCGTTCCCCCTTCGGCCACCCGCCCGCGCGCCCTCTCCATCGACCCCTACGACCAACCGCCCGCCCCCCTCCGGCCACCCATCCACCCCCCCCCCCTCCAGCCACCGCACGCGTCCGGAGAGTGGGGAGGGGGGTGGTGCAGTCGGGGTGTGGGGGAGGGAAAGCAGGGACGACAAAGGTGCAGCGGGAGAGGGGGTCGAGGGTGGCTGGAGGGGGCGTGGTGGGGACGGGGAGTGGTGAGCCGGTAGGGGGGACGGGAGAGAGGGTTGGGTTCGTTTGGAAAGTGGATGAGAGGGATAATTTTGTCATTTTTGAATTTTTGGGTATCAAATTGAAAATATTAAATAGTTGATGGTATCAAGTTGTCAAGTAAAAAAGTTTAGGATATTAAGTTAAAAAATATGAATAATTGAGGATATCAAGTTACAATTAAGCCTATATATATATATATATATATATATATATATATATATATATATATATATATAGGAAAATTCTACAATACATCCACTGGAAATGGATGTATCGATACATCCGAAATCTGGACCGTTGGATGTTAATCCAACGGTTCAGATTAAATTCAGATAAAATAATACAGGAGACATCATTTAATGCTGATTTAGACTTTTGACCTGTTGGTAACTTGCTTTAGCAGGTCATTCTTCACTTTAATTTTTTCAATAAACACCCTAAATTAACTCATATTTACTCTATCTTTCGTCCATCCAAATTAATCTGAACCTTTTTTTTTTTTTGGTTACAGGCCATGGTAGTCGTGGTGGTGCTGGTGGTGGTGGAAAGAGAAACGGAGATGAAGAAGGAAATAAGAATTGGTTCGGATCGTGTCGAACGTCGTCGAGCCCTCCTAGAACAACGAGGAGTACCAGCTGCGCCGAGAAGAATCGGTCCACTTCGCGTCGGACGTCGTCGAGACCTCCTCGAACAAGGAGAAGTACCAGCGGCGCCGCTCTAATTTTACTGCCCATGCCATTGTCTTAAATTTTATTTTTCATTTAACAATTTAATATTTTGTTAATAAAGCTACATGTCATGGTGGTGGTGGTGAACTGAGGAAACCTGCTTCTGAGGTCGGGCGGATTATTTTTTAACTTTTCTAAAGATAATATTTTCGAGGAGAATATTTTTTGGGAGAATGGCCATTCTCTTTGCTTTCAATACGGCGAATGGACGGAGAATGGTACATTTAGGACGGAGAATAGACGAAGAATACGGCGAATGGCCATTCTCTTTGCTTTTAATACGACGAATGGACGGTGAATACGGCGAATGGACAGAGAATGGCCATTCTCTTTGCTTTTAATACGGCGAATGGATGGAGAATGGCCATTCTCTTTGCTTTCAATACGGCGAATGGACGGAGAATGGTACATTTAGAACGGAGAATGGACGGAGAATACGGCGAATGGCCATTCTCTTTGCTTTTAATACGGCGAATGGACGGTGAATACGGCGAATGGACGGAGAATGGCCATTCTTTTTGCTTTTAATACGGCGAATGGACGGAGAATGGCCATTCTCTTTGCTTTTAATACGGCGAGTGGACGGAGAATGGTACAATTAGGACGGAGAATGGACGGAGAATACGACGAATGGCCATTCTCTTTGCTTTTAATACTGTAATGTCCCAAATTCGTGATACGTATTTAGTGTACGTATACGTGTTTTGGACCCATATTTTATTCAGTCATGATTAGTTATCTTGGTTTATTTTGCATTGACTTGGTTTCATTGGCCTTGATAGTTTAATTGGTTTTATTGGTTCATTGGCTTATTTTTGGACTAGTGAGGCTTGGTTTATTTCATGATTCAATTAGTTTAAATTGCTAGAGAGAGAGAATTTATTGGCATTGACTTGGTTCAACATGATTTGGCTTGGCTTGGTTTGGTTTATTTTGGGTTGAGATGAGTAGGGTTGCTATATAAGTCAACTACACTCTCTCTCCTCCATAATTTTCATTTACTTCTTCATTCTCTCCATTTACTCCTCTCCACCTACACACCACCAACCTAGGCAAGTTGCATCTTGCTATCACTTGAGGGCTACATTTTATTTGTCTAATAGCTTTATTAGCTCATTTTAAGCAACATTAGAACTTGGATTTTCTCCATTTGGAGCTTGGAATTTTGTAGATGTAGGATTGAAGTATTTTTGGATTTTGGTGGTTTTGATCTATAAAACTTGTTCATTTTCATGTTTTGATTGTTCTATGTGGAAGAGAATTCAATTTTACACAAGTTAGAACTTTAAAAATCTAGATTTGGCTTTGATTTGACCAAGATATGAAGAATAGAATTTTTTGTGTGTTCTTGATGCTTGCTCTCGGCCTGGAGAAGAAGACTGCAGCCTGCGCTCTTTAGCGCAGTGCTGGACTGCGCATCCCCTCTCGGCCTGCGCTCTTTAGCGCAGCGCCGACCGCGCTGATTGCCCCTTGGCGAACTACGCTCAACCCCATGCGCCATCCACCCCTGCGCAGTCTACTCATGCGTCCATTCATGCGCAGTTGGCTTCCTGCGCAATCTAACCCCTGCGCAGTTGGCTTCCTGCGCAATCTAACCCCTGCGCAGTTGGCTCCCTGCGCACTTGGCTCCATGCGTTCTTGACCCCTGCGCAGTTCAACCCTGCGCCATCTATCTCTTGCGCCAACCATTCCTGCGCAATCCAACCCTGGCGCAACCTGTCCCTCTGAACCCCATGCGCAATCTAACCCTGGCTGCCCAGCGCAGTCTAGTCTTGGCACCTATTTGTATTATGTTTTATTTTATTTTCTTTTGGTGCATGGTATTTCCTGTTTATATCCTTACGCCTTTTTGACACGACATTGATATGAGCATAATGTGAGCATAGCATGGTTGATGTATTGAATTCTGTGAGCAACTTGATAGTGACCCGTGGTGGTGCACTCCAGATAAGTGAATGGCATAGTTTATTGAGCGCCGTTGCGACGGCACTATTGACATGATAATATAATATTGACCTGGACACCGTGGGTGACTTGTGAATGTATTGATAAATGAACCAGTGTGTCTTGCATCATGTCTAGGGCATGGATCCCTGAGTACCACGGTCAGGGGTACATATTGAAATAAGCTAAGGTTAATGATTAGAATAATTCACTAGCCATGAAGAGATGTTCTCCAGTTACAGGCGATCCCGTTATTCCGGTCGCAAATGTTTGGACTTGTAGCCTGCCGACGAGTAGGGCACATTTCCAGCCCACTGTTACGTGGGGCACTCTCCATTGTCACTATAATGATTGTACTCCAGATTGTCACTTTAATGATTGAACTCTATTGTCACTCCAGTGTATTGTTCTCTCTCTGATTGTCCCTTTAATGATTGAACTCTCTAGATTGTCACTATAATGTTCGCCTGGATAACCTGGATAGCTACAGGGCATGTGACTACTTGGAGCATCTCATTGCATCTTGCTAGTAACTAGGATCGTGATAACCCTAGTTAGTTAATGTAGAAAGCCGTAGGCAATGATTGGCCGTGATTGCTTGACTGGAGTCTAGTCCAGTATAGTATTGTCTAGAAGTGATTGATTGCAAGATTGTACCAGAATGATTGAATGATTGTCACTCCAGATTGTCACTATAATGATTGTCACTATAATGATTGTCACTCCAGATTGTCACTATAACGATTATACTCTATTGTCACTCTAGCGTATTGTACTCTTCATTGTCACTTTTATCATTGCACTCTCTCTCATTTTTACCTTAATGATTGTCACCTCTAGCAATAAATGATCAGAGACTAAGTTTTGTTCAGGCAAAGGATTACAATCTCGGTCCTTGTTTGGTTTAAGGATTGTAACCTGGCTTCCGGAATAGTACCTTCGTCTTCTCTTCATATATTGTCTAGCTATATTTTATTTAGCATGATTCTCCAGTTATCGTATGTCAATGATGCTTCACCTAATTATTCACTCTGATTGGGATAAGTGCATTGGTAGTGCACAAACCTCAATCTGTGTTACTTATTATTTTCTTACATGTTGAATGCTAATAATTTGTTGGTTTTAGTCCTTAAGTGAAGCCTCCTTTGTGGCACTTGCTCTTTCTGGGGTCTGATCCAGCTGGTTTTGTATGGCCAGATACCGGAGCAGCACCAAAGGATCTCCCTGCCTTCCAGCCCGATGGTGAACACCAGGCGTAACCAGGGCATCGAGTGGGTTTCTTTTTTTGTTCTTCCACTGTAATATTGTAAATTATTCTTTTGAGGCGCTTAGCCGACGAGCAAGTGTTAGCTCGATTGCAGCTTTTACTTATTGTCTGCCTACGGACTGTAACATGATTGACAAGCCCCGGGGGTTGATCATGTATGACTGAACTATTGTGTATTTGGTGATCTGACATCTTGTAACTATTATTAGTTGGTTGTGATTGAGACAATAGGCTATTTTATGACCTTAAGAGACTGATGGATTGTAGTGAAACCCTCGCATATCCTAGACAGCCGTGACCGTATGGTGAGATGGATTCTATTTCATTATACGTAGCTGGCTATGTCTGCCCCCGCTCTCTAGTATTCTGGTTCTGGGGCGTGACAAATACGACGAATGGACGGTGAATACGGCGAATGGACGGAGAATGGCCATTCTCTTTGCTTTTAACATGGAGAATGGCCATTCTATTTGCTTTTAATACGGCGAATGGACGGAGAATGGTACATTTAGGACGGAGAATGGTACGTTCTCTCAAATCTCTTCTTTGTGTAAATTAAATCCAAGGAGGACACAATCCCTAATTTTAGTTATTGCTTAGCAGAGTCTGCTTAGTTGTTGTAAAATTGTGGTGTTGCTTCTGTGACACTTTCATCTTTAATCTCATGTTTTCTATGAATATGTGTTCTGTTTGATTTTGATTTAGTAATCTTTTCGTAATTAGTTTTTTTGTTTCATCTAACAATTTAATATTTTTGTTATAAAGCTACAGGGCATGGTGGTGGTGGTGGAAGGAGAAACGGAGATGAAGAAGAAAAGAAGAAGAAGTTCCGGTTCGCGGCGGACTTCGTCGAGTTCCTCAATCAAGCGGAATTAAACCTCTTATAGAGTTCCTTAATTGAAGTTGATCACGATAACCTTTTATATTTTTCAAATGGATAGTAGAATCTTCCTCGAGCCCTCCTCAATCAAATGGCTAGTAGAATCTTCCTCGAGCCCTCCTCAATCAAACGGCTCTCGAAATTTATTTGTCTTTCCATCTTCCTCACTTTTTGTACTTCTCTCTTGCTATATATACAATAGTTTTCTTGTTTCATAGTACTATTATTCATTCTGAAATACATAGAATAGTTTTCTGAAATACAATAGTTTTCTTGTTCTCAAGTTGTCTACTCGTGTGGTGGGAAATATAGAAGACGTAGAAGATTGGATGCCAGCTCCAAAAGAAACCTTCATTCCGCGTATGTTACGCGAGATTGAAGAACATCTGTCGAAGATTTCAGCTGATGTTGCAAAGATCAATTCTAAGCTTTGTTCATTAGAAATTGAACAAATGAATTTATCTCGACGTTTTGAGAAGTTTGAAGAATCTCCAGCTTTGAAGAAGGCATCTTCATCTGGAGCCTTTAATAATGTGAAGGTGGTTTCCGTTGTATCTTCTTCCGAAGAGGAGGACGTGGAGCTACAGTATCGTAGTAAAGAATTGGACCAATTTCTCGCATTGGACGCTATAGAAGAAACTGACTTTAGCAGTCCTTCTAAAAGAATGCGTAGAAATTTACATCCGGTCACACCATCGAAAAATTTAATAAGGGGTTCAACCTCGAAGCCTAGCAATTGTACTAGTGTTTCTTCGAGATATTACAACTATATTTTTGCAGATGATAGACCTGACGAGTAAGTAATATGAGTTTTGATTTAATTCCAACAATTTTTTTCTCCTAATTTATTCGTTTCTTTTCTTAGAGAAATAATATCATCTTGCAACAAAAACTATGTGTCTCGGTGGGAGATGAAGACCTTAGCTCCTTTAACGAAAATTAGCAATGGGGTATGTATAGATAGTATATTTCTTCTTAGATGTCATCTATGTTTACTTCGATTCCATCGCTGACATTTTTAATAATTTATTCAGATTGTAGGTATTGTCTCTGCTATTCTCACCGCGAAGGAACGAAAAAGAACCTCCAATAAAGCTAATGTATGGTTTTTACCAATAAGGATGTCGGTGAGTGAGCATTTTATTCTTCAATGCATATGCATTAACAATTTTCTCGTTTGTTTGTCCTTCGTAATGTATTAATTGATGTGTATGTAGAAAGCCACGTTACCTCCATCCGTCAACAAGCCTCATGAATTATGGAAGAAGTTTAAATATTTTCAGGATTACATGGGATCTTTAAGCACTTGTAAAGAGGTATTAATGTATTTATGTTTAATTATTAATCTTAATTTTCTGAAAATTTACTAATTTATTTTACCTAATTATCCTGATTCAGATATACATACCCATTCATTTGGGCGAACACTATACTCTTGCAAGAGTTCTGGTTAAAAAAAGAACTGTTGAAATTTGGGACTCACTTGCATCTAAAGATGATCCGATTCAAAGCAAAACAGTTATAAAAGAAATAGTAAGCTCATATTCATCAATTTTTATGAATTAGGTACAAGATACGCGATATACTAATACATATTGTATTCTGGTAATTGTATCTTTCAAATTTGGATATCTTTCTCGAAGAAGAGATTTTGAAGTTGAGAGATGCTAGGTTCAGCTTTTCTACTTTTGCAATAAAACGTCCTTCTTATGTTCCCCGCCAAGGCAATTATGTTGATTGTGGGATTTTTGTATTATCATTCATGAAAGACCGATGTAGTCTAGACTACCGTTCTCTCGATGTAAGTATGAAAATATGTCGTCAAAAATTTCAACTTTTTAGAGCAATATTTTTGATGTTATGTTTGTTATATACAGTTTGATGCGGGAAAGGAAAGACGCAAAGCTGCTGAATGGATTACAACTTCAGAGCACAATGAAGAGCTAAAAAAGAAGTCCAATCTGATTGAATATGGAAGACGATGATTTTTTTTTCTTCTTTTATATCTAATGTATGGAAACCCCTAATGTATTATATTCATTTGTTTTGTTGAGTTGTAATGACATTTTTGCCAAACGGCTTCGATTCTTTTTTATTAAGCAGAATCATTTTTGTCCTTCAAATTAATATAATTAAGCAGAAATGAGTCTTTTGCCCTTCCATCGAATGACATTTTTGTCCTTCTAATTAATTTAAAACACCCCCGAACCCTTTTATTAAAAAAAAAGAAAAAAGAAAACCGTTTCGGAGCTTCCTCTTCTTCCATAATACACTATGTACTCAAACCTAGGTCATTCTCCTCCAAAATCTTCAAACCTTCCTCCCCATTCGCAATATTCACACCATGTCGGCATCAGCGGCAGAATCATCACCGGCAGCATCACCAATTAGAAAAGATGCACCAGTTACAGAAAATTCAAAAGCGATAGACGGAGAACAATGGAAACCCTATTCTAAGAAAGTTGCACAAAGGAAAAAGGAAAAAGTTGCTAAACAAAAAGAAGTGCAATAAGAAGTGCAAACAGAAGGTATAACTTTGATTTTATGTTCGCAAATTCTGTATATATTACAAGGAAAATGACATTCTCCGTCATAAAACGCATTTGAATGTTAAATTCTATTCGCCGTTTAATTTGGAACGGAGAATGGAATTCTCCGTCTAACTTGAAACGGAGAATGCCGTTTCCAGTGTTAAAACCATAAGAATGGTCATTCTCCGACCTAATTTTTTTTTTTTTTTGGGAAGATTTATGAAATGCCCAAAAACTAAAAAAGTTTTATGTAAAACCCACCGCTAAAAAAACTTTCATCGCGTGCCCAGAATTAGAGAAACTTATCCAAAGCGAGTTCCAAATGACCCTTTTGCCCTTCCTTTTAATTTATTGGAAACACCCACAAAACTGCTCTTAAAAAAACGTTTCAATACTCCATCTTCTTTCATACGATGCTCACTTTCGAATCTAGGTTTTCTCCTCAAAAATCTTCAAAAACTCGTCGAAAAATTTCGGAAAGACCGGGACGAACGACAAAAGTGCTAAAACGGAGGTCCAAACATCATTTTTTTACGAATCTAAAATTTCGGAAGGCCGTCTAATGATGAAGCTGTTACTTTCAGTCTCCTCGACGATACGCTCATTTTGCGACAAACGGGACCTCGTTTCGACCTCCCAGTCAAAAGTTATGGCCCTCCAAAGTTTCAGCTAACCATAAAATGCAGGAGAATGGCATTCTCCGTCTTAATTTACACGGAGAATGACCATTCTCCGTCTTAATTAGGACGGAGAATGACCATTCTCCGTCTTAATTAGGATGGAGAATGACATTCTCCGTCTTAATTTACACGGAGAATGGTCATTCCAGTGTTAAAACGCAGGAGAATGACCATTCTCCGTGTTAGAAACACGGAGAATGACATTCTCCGTGTTAAATGAAACGGAGAATGTCATTTTTCGTGTTAAATAAAACGGAGAATGGCATTCTCCGTCCTAATTAAGACGGAGAATGGCCATTCTCCGTGCTAAATTAAACGGAGAATGACCATTCTCCGTCTTAATTAGGACGGAGAATGCCATTCTCCGTGTAATTTATCACGGAGAATGGTCATTCTAGTGTTAAAACGCAGGAGAATGACCATTCTCCGTGTTAGAAACACGGAGAATGCCATTCTCCGTGTTAATTAGGACGGAGAATGCCATTCTCCGTCTTAAATAAAACGGAGAATGCCATTCTCCGTCCTAATTAAGACGGAGAATGACATTATCGGTCCTAATTAAGACGGAAACAGAGAATGTCATTCTCCGTGTTAATTAGGACGGAGAATGGCATTCTCCGTCTTAAATAAAACGGAGAATGGCATTCTCCGTCCTAATTAAGACGGAGAATGCCATTCTCCGTCCTAATTAAGACGGAGAATGGTCATTTCCAGTGTTAAAACGTGTAATTTAGTTTTTTCGGGAATAAAGAGTTTCGTTCTTCTTTCAAAGCGATGATAATTCTTATGGAAAAGAAGAAGAAAGATCTTCTCTCCACAATTGAAGATCTGAGTTCAAATGTCTCCACGATGAAGATGATGATGATGGTGATGATGATGACGAGCGATGATCTGAGTTCGACTGAAGAAAAACACACCGAACTACGAACGATCTTTGCGATCTCTGCTGAATATGAGAGCAATGGAATTCAGATTTCCCGTGAAGAAGAAGAAGACGAAAATCGCAATCCAGATCTGAGTTTTTTGAATTCAAATACATATAGATGACCAATTCGCACGGAGGGGTAGTTTCGGTATTATAAAAATAGCAGTTTCTAGCGGGTGGCATCTAAAAGGGAATCTTGGAATATTTAACGTGAAAATACTTAATTCTGGGTATTTCATAAAACTTATCCAGCGGGTGGGCATTTCATAAAAGCCCACCCCGAAATTGGGTTTCTCAGCAATTTCCAGTTTTTTTTTTTGTTTTGTAGAAAAAAATCTGTCAGGAACAAGGATTCAAGACTTTTCCGTTCTACCTTCAAGCCAATGCTAAATCTTATGGAGGAGGTCAATCGAGATGTTGGCCGTTTACCTGAGCCAGTTATTGGTTCCTTGAAGAATACCGGTTTCTGGAATTTTGTCGAGATTTTCTACCAAAACAGAGTCCACGTCTCCGAAGTGGCCAAGGTCTCCGAAGGGCTTGAGAATTTAATTGCAAGTTACACAGAAGAAGAAGATGGCGTCGAGTGCTTTGAATTGAGCACCACTGTTAAAATTGCGCCAAGCGTCGAGGATATGGCAGTCATATTCGGTCTACCGCTGAATGAAGAAAGCGATGATGATGTTTCTTACAGAAGATTGATAAAGAAAAAACAACAGCAGCCCACACGACCAGCATCATTGAGCCTGTGTAGAGATCACTTCATAAGATTGCTGGCTAATACCAAGGGCAAACACTCAGAAGTCACAAATAAGGAAGTGAGAGACAAGTTCTCTGAATTGTTACGACGGCTTCGTGGCAGAGATAACGATGTTAATCCAGATGATTTGGCCAAGCTAATAATCTTTCACTTGTGCCAAACAGTATTCTTCACAAAGTCTGGCGGTTCAAATTTGCCGTACAGATTCTTGGCCTTGGTAGACAGTGTGGACGTCATCAACAGTATATGCTGGCCAAGGTTAATCCTGTCATATGTAATGGATAGCATAAAGAGGAGTAGAAGCAAAACTGAACAGGGGGATTACTCAATGGCTTTCCACAAATTGGAAGGTTGCACAATATACTTCCTCTATTGGTTTGCAGAACATAGTAAATTTATGGAAAGGAAGTTCGCCCCAATTTCTGATTACCCAAGATTTTTTACATGGAATGGGTACGAAATCTCAAACTTCCTCAAGACCGAATATCACAACAAAATGAGATCGAAGATGATATTTGAAGATCTGGTTATACCTGTTGGGGAAGAAGAAGGGCACAAAGAAGATGAGCCACCTATAGAAGAAGTTGAAAAAGAGGGAGAGGAAGAACACCAAGAAGCAGGTGGGAATAATTTTGATGAACAACGGATACCACATCATCATGAAATTGGCGCTGTGATGGACGACTCAGCAAAAGAATTGGAGGATTTGAGAAGACATCATTCTGATATTCTTGCGCAGACTGAAGAACTCAAAGAAAAGTTAGAAGAGATGGAGGCACAAGGAGCGCAGTTACGTGCAGCCAACTTTGAGAATGCCATACTCAAAGAAAAGCTGAAAGAGCTCGAGGCAGAAGAAGAGCAACAACGTGCAGTCAACGTTGTGATGGAGGGCTCTGTGCATGAACTGGAGGATTTGAGAAGACATCATTCTGATATTCTTACGCAGAATGAAGAACTCAAAGAAAAGTTAAAAGAGATGGAGGCACAAGGAGCGCAGTTACGTGCAGCCAACCTTGAGAACGAGAAACTCAAAGAAAAGCTGAAAGAGCTCGAGGCACAAGAAGCACAACAACGTATAGTCAACGTTGTGATGGAGGGCTCTGTGCATGAACTGGAGGATTTAAGAAAGCAGAATTCTGTTCTTAAATCAGAGCTACATGCACAAGGTAAAATCTTTTCTATTTCAAATTTCTGATTTGGAATCTTCCAGGAGAATGACTATTCTCCGTGTATTATAACACGGAGAATAGTCATTCTCCGTGTTATTTGAAACGGATAATTACTATTCCCTATCATTTCGATACTGAAAAGGTTATTCTCCGTGTAATTCCAAACGGAGAATGCTATTCTCCGTATTATATTACATGAAGAATGTCATTCTCCGTGTTAGGTTCACATCATACATTTCATTGTTGTTTGTTTTATTTCAGTGCGAACAACCGAGCAACTCAGAGAAACAAATGAAAGGCTCGTTGAGGAGAAAAGGGAGCTTCAAAATAAAGTTGAATCGATTAATATTGAAGCCAATGAAAAGGATGGGAAAATTCAAGATCTCGAAGCCATGGTTGTAGCACTTCAGCGTGAGGAGTTTCAAGCAGCTGCTGAACTTGCTGCTCAAAGAGAAGTCAGAAGAAGAGGAGGATCGGGGGGAAAGAGGTTAATAAAAAGCAATACAGTTGGAGAGGCTAATAAAAAGCGAAAGGTTAATGCCACTCCGAAATCCCGAGAAGACGCCAAAATGGCTGATTAAAGAAGAACCACGTCATACTAAGAGAATGCGATGAACTCTTACTTTGGAAATATGCGGATGAAGAGCTGAAGAAACAATACATCGACATCGTAATTCCCAGAAAGAATTCTCCAAAGTATGTATTCTGAACCCTTTTTTTCATTCGTTTTTTCTAGACTTTTTTCACAATTATGTAATGAGAATCTATCTTTATTAATTTAATCTAAACTAAATTTATGTGCAGTGATATGGTATACGAATTTTATCCGAAAAAGGGTAAAAATGGAGTTTCAGTCCAGCTGTCGGCAGTAGACATACAAGACATACTCAACTATGACGACATGGAGGCTGGCATACTAGACATAATAATAAGGAAGCTGAGAGAAATTCAAGGCAGTAAAAGGTGTGCCCCGTCTAGTTCAAAGGAATATGAAGAGTGTTGTAAGCATTTGGTTGTAACTGTAGCATTATATCCCCAACTTCCAATAAGGAATAGGAAGAGTCGGTTAGGAACGTGTATATATATATAGGGGTCCCCATTCATCTGAGTAGGTTGCACATTTAACGTGGCTCCAAAAAGATCATCTGGTTGGGAACCATTGCCAGAGTCTTCTTCCAGTCGTCGCAGAGCCTCTCCGCATGGAGCACCCTCTGCGCCGTCTCCGGCCCATGACTGGCTGGCAGCGGCTGCGGACTTCCTGACCTCCTGCGGGTTGTCACTGGAGGTCATCGCTCGACCTCTTCATCCGGCGCCCAACTTTGACCTGTTGTCGATCACTCCGGAGGAACGGGATTCTCTGGAGAAGAGGGAAGCGTTTCGCCGCCTGTGCCATAGGGCGGGTGTGCGCACCCTGCAGGACTTTGTGGAGATCCTCCGCGAGGCCAGTGAGGGCTAGACTTTTTTTTTTTATTTTTTACAGTTTTTTGTCCTCCTCTTGTATACTTCTCCGGAGAATGTTCCGGCGACGAAGCTGGGATTTAATGAAATATAATATTTTGTTAACTCAATTTGTTTTCGGCTATAATCAAACTTTTACAACCTTCTTACAACTTACACCCATTTGCTAACTATAGCATTGCTCTTTATAATTAACAAATCTTGTTACGTCAAATCCATATATCAGCGACGATATCCCCATCAATGACTTGTTACGTCATAGAATTGATTATGCTGCCAGCGTCAATCTTACCGTCAAATCCATCTTAAATATGATTACAAAGTAAAATAGAGGACAACTTTGAGTGTTTCAATTTTACTCTTTTCAAGTACATAGTCTTCTTATTTTCAAAAATTTAATCAAATATTCGAAACATGGAAATATTGAGATTAAACTTCACATTCTTAAATATGTTGTCAAATTTTTTTAAATAAACATGTTTCCACCACATTTTTTCTGCCAAATTTTTCAATAATTTATACGGAACACGTGGATATATACTAGTAATAATAGTAATAAATTTAATTTTGGAAAGTAGTTTTTAAAATTAGGGTCTCAAAATCCCAAAGATTTATGTAGTGATTTCACATGGATATATACTAGTAATAATAGTAATAAATTTAATTTTGGAAAGTAGTTTTTTAAATTTAATAGTAATAAATTCGACCGTCTTATACTAGTAATAATAGTAATAAATTTAATTTAAGACTCAAAACTATTCTAATTTTTTCCACTTTCTAAGGTCACATAAGACGGTCAAATTTTCCCTCTACTTCTCTCAAACCCTCTTCCTTCTCCCAAACCCTCTCCCAAACCCTCTTCTAATCAAAATGTCGCCGAAGAAACAACGACCGTCGCCGAAGGGGAAGAATCCACAAAGGGATGCGATACAGGCCCGAAGGGCAGAACTTGCAAGGGCGGCGAAAACCAAGATTATGGTCGCTAGGGCAGAGGCCGAAAGGGCAGCGGCGGAAGCAGCGGCGGCAGCGACGATGAAGGCGGAGGCGGCAGCCAAGCCACGTGCAAAAAAGGCTAAAAACACTCATTGTTCGACAAAGACCGAAAAATCAATCTTCGATACAGAGTCGTCGTAAGACTCAACTTATGAAGATCGAAGGCGTACTCAAGCGAAGGCTAAGGTGGCAACGGATACAGAGTCATCAGCGTACTCTGTGGATTTTGAATCCTCATCAGAAGCGGAAAATGAAGAGGAAGAGCAATCATCAAATAAGTCCCAGGCTGGAGAGGAGGTAAAAAAATTTAAAGACTCAAAAACTAAGAAGATTTACATTAAATATTTCAAGAAAAAGGCTGTTATGCCTGAAAGATCAATTAAGATGGATGATGTCGAAGACGAAGCTTTCCTGGATATATTGAAATTCTATCAATTGGAGAAACTGAACAAATCATGTCTTGAGAAAATCTCCCAAACAATAGTAAGAGAATTTTACTCAAATCTTCCGGCTGAAATTAAAGAAAAAGAAGAGGATCAACCACTGGTGTTTCTGAGAGGGAAACTGATTAGGGTAAATGCTGCTGTCATCAACGAATTTTATGGATTTGATCCAGTTCCTGAGTTTGATATGAAAGATATTGATAATGTTTCCATGACGGATGCAATTCATGAGATTACAGGTGTTTCGATGGGTGCCAAGACCCCTCAAAATGTATACAAAGATCAATTAAAAACTTTGTATAAATTGTTGCATGCCTACGTATCTCAAACACTCAACCCTACTGGACATGAGTTTTCCATCCATCCCGAGAGAGTAAAATTTCTTTATTATATGGGAAAGAAAAAAAGGATGGATATAGGTTCCTACATGTTTAGTAGAATGATGCATCTCGTGGAAAAACCAACTGCAAGGACAGCTCTCCCTTTCGGAGGATTTGTATGCTCGATGGCTAATAAACATTCTTTTCCAAGCTTAGCAGGGGATGTTTATATTAAAAATAAAGGCCCCATGAGAAAACTAACCTTCACTCGAATGTTTGGAAAATGGACAGCAGCTGCAAGCAAACCATCAACATCTGGAAAACTATCAACTTATGGAATAAAAAATACTAAGGACAAGGTTGATGACCTATACAATTTTGTTGCTGCAAACTTTGAGAATGTCTTCAAAGATATGAAGACTATATCCAACAACCAGAAATTGATTCTGGATAAGATTAACCAGATAGAGGTTGAATTTGCTGACCAAGAATAAGATTTTTCTTCCCTCGTGAAGAAGGTAAATGGGGCTAGCCCAAACTCTTATGTAAAAATACACACTGTGCACATTGACACTTTAATGCTAGCCATCACTTTGATACTTCTATTTATGTTTCTGGATGTCATTTCTACATATAAAGTGAGTCAATACTGACTATAATTTTTCTTAATCCGTCCCTCAAGGTGTAGGTGAAGGATATTTTGAGAAAGAAGAAGAAGTAGGAAAAAAAGAAAAAGAAACAAGAAGAAGAAGATGGAGACGGCTATGAAGATTCATCTTTTGAGTTTTGAATGTCTCTTATTTCAATTTGGATGTAATTTTTGACTTGTAATATGGTTCTGAATATTTGTTGGTCATGGCGGACAAACTAAATTTTGTGTTTGAAATATTGTAAGACTAAACTTTTCGCTTGTACTAAGTGCATAGTTCGTAATTTGTTTTGAAAATGTAATATGGTCTTGAATTTAAAGTAGGTCTGATATTTATTTGGATTATTGTATTGTGAATTATGCAGGTTCTATGTTGAATTACTAACGTGGATTGGACAGATTACTGTAACGTGGATTGGGCAGATTACTGTAACATGAATTATGCAGTTTATTGGACTTGGAATGAAGTATACTTAATTTGATTATGATTTTTTGGTTGAAGCGTTTATTTGGTTGGCAGTTGGCCTTCATAGATGATATTGATATTTTTGTGTATTCCTTTGATTTGCAGATGCCCATCACAGATTTCATGAGTCCTTGGTGCATTGCTAGGGTTTACAGGTGGCCTCATTACGGATGCATTCCTGGGATCACTGAAACTTTATTTGATTGTAATGTGTTTTGTTTTCTGTAAAAAATTATTACATCGATGCCATCAGTATGAATTCGATGCCAGTGCCTCTTCATCCCTTGTTATTGCTGAAGCAAAATTGTAATCCTGTCTGTTCATCCCTTGTTTTTGCGGAAACATAATTGTAATCCTGCATGTTCATCCTTTGTTATTACCATCAGTACATCGATGACATCAGTATGAAGTCGATGCCAGTGTAATGCATAATGTAATGTAAGAAAAATTCTCTTTGATAGTAGGTTAATTATATTCAAACATTCGCAAAAAAATTTGTTCAGCCATACAGTGGAAGCCTGATAAAATGATATTCGGATTATCTTAAAAATGATTTAATATTAAATGAATGTACTATGGTAAATGATATTAAAAATACTGTAAATATTTGGTGAAAAAAATATGAGATACTTGAACATTTTCAGTCCTAAATGTACCATACTTTGTTAAAAGCACAGAGAGTGTCCGTTCTCCGTTTTCAAAGAACGGAGAATGACCATTCTCCATGTTAAAGGAATGGAGAATGGCCATTCTCCTTAAGAATGGCCATTCTCCGTGTTAAAAGCAAAGAGAACGACCATTCTCCGTCCATTCGCCGTGTGAAAAGCAAAGAGAATGGCCATTCTCCGTCTATTCGCCGTGTTAAAAGCAAAGGGAATGGCCATCCTCCGTGTTAAAAGCAAAGAGAATGGCCATTCACCGTCCAAATAAAATATTCTCTTCGAAAAAATTATCATTAGAAAAGTAAAAAATATTTCGTCCGATCAATACAGATTTTTTTTTTTTAAATAAGTAAGCAGATGATCCGTCCGACCTCAGAAGCAGGTTTCCTCAGTTCACCACCACCACCGTGACATGTGGCTTTATTAACAAAATATAAAATTATTAGATGAAAAATAAGATTTCTGACAATGGCATGGACAGTAAAATTAGAGCGGCGCCGCTGATACTTCTTCTTGTTCGAGGAGGTTTCGACGACGTCCGACGCGAAGCGGACCGATTCTTCTCGGCGCAGCTGATACTCCTCGTTGTTCTAGGAGGGCTCGACGACGTTCGACGCGATCCGGACCGATTCTTATTTCCTTCTTCATCTTCGTTTCTCTTTCCACCACAACCACCAACACCACCACCACGACGGCCTGTAACCAAAAAAAAAAAAATTACGAAATATTAAATTGGATGGACTTTTGAGAGAGTAAATATGAGTTAATTTAGGGTGTTCATTGAAACAATTAAAGTGAAGAATGACCTGCTAAAGCAAGTTACCAACAGGTCAAAAGTCTAAATCAGCATTAAATGATGTTTCTACACTATTATTCAATCCGAACCATTGGATCAACATCCAACGGTCCAGATTTCGGATGTATCGATACATCCATTTCCAGCGGATGTATTGTAGAACGACCCATATATATATATATATATATATATATATATATATATATATATATATATAGTGGTAGTTGTGATGCATACGGCTCGAGTGGTCAGGAGATCTATTCGCAGTGGAAGCGTTCGACACAATTACCATCTCCCCCGCACCATCGAATTGGGAAGCATACGTGGGGCCCCCACGCGCGTCCGATCGATCCAACGGTCTTGGGCGACGGGACTCCGGATCCGAACCTATATATATTGGAGTGGGCCCATTTTATAAATGGTTGGCCCAATCTAAGCCCATTGCAAGCACAACAAGGTCCATTTCCAAACCCGAACCAGACCCATTTTCGACCCTTCCTCACTTCTCTCATCTCCCATTTTATCTTCTTTCTTTCTTCATCATCTTCTTCCCTCCTCTTCTCCTCACTCCAACGAGCCCACCCCCTAAAACCCTAACCCTAATTTCAATGGCGACAGTCGGGTTCAACCTCATCTCCTCCTTCAAGGCCATTTCCTTCTCCTCGCTCTCCTCCTCCTCCTCCTCCTCCTCCTCCCACCTCTCCGGCCAATCCTTGTCCATGCCCCTCCGGGAGCCCCTTCCTCCGTGCCGTTCCCGCTGACGATCGAGTCCGCGCACAAGAAGGGGGCGGGGAGCACGAAGAACGGGCGGGACTCGAAGGGGAAGCGGCTGGGGGTCAAGATCTACGGCGACCAGGCCGCCCAGCCCGGGTCGATCATAGTCAGACAGCGCGGGACGAAGGTACAATGAGGAATCTTTTTTCTTTCTTTCTTTACTGCGGTCTGGAGTGGTGGGTTAGTTTAAAGTTTGGATTTTTATGAGTTTTTAGTTATGAATTGCGTTGTGCGGACACGACACTATACGGCACGGGCATGGCGACACCTACACTGCCAGGGCGTTCTCTGATGTGTGGACTAGGACTGCAAATGAATAAAAGCTCGACTTGGTGGTGCCATTAACGCGCCGAGCTTGCAGACGGAAATGAGCTTGATTGCCTCAAAGAACCAAGCTTGAACATAGGAAGCTTGGCTCGTGAGGTTAACAAATGAGCTGGAATTTAAATCGCCATGGCCCATGAAGTCCAGGACTCGAGCTGCTCAACTCTGCACGCGAGCAAAATGAGCTGAGCTTGAACCTCTTTTTACAAGCTCGGTCTGGAGCTAGAGCTTGGCTAGAGAAGGACCAACCCTAAACTAGCTGAGAGCTCGAACATGCAAACTCAGCTCGATTGCAGCCCAGAGGACTATCAGAACCCTATTTTTTGTGCTTTGCAGTAATGATTCCTTTCCAAGTTTGGATTTTGATTAGCTTTTAACTGGGTAGGAATGATCATTTTAGGTTTGATGGATGGTGGTAGCGGGAAATAAGCTAAAGGGTCCGACTATTGACACCCCATCTATTTCTAAGTTGACCCCAATTTCTAAGTACACCCCACCTAAAAATAAAATAACTTATAAAAATACTAAGTACACCCCAAATGTTGACAAAAATACCCTTATGACTTAAACCATAGTGTACAAGTACAACCCCCACATCCCAATTTCTAAGTACACCCCATTCCTCTCTATACACAAAATTCTACATTCACCCCACTCTCCTCTCTCCCTACATACACCTCCACTCTACTCTCTTCCCCATCAAACCCTAACCCTAACCCTAACTACTCTCTTCCTCCACACTACTCTCTTCCCCATCTCTCCAACACCAGATTTGAGTCGGAGAAGTCCCCCATTGTTCACCCCACTCCGAGAAGTCTCTTCACCATGGATCGAGGTGAGTATCAAACATTTCAATCCAAACTACATTCTCTTCCATTGTTTTGTCGAGCATTTAGGGTTAGAACCCCATTGTTTTGTCGACCATTTAGGGTTAGAACGAAAGAACAGATCGAATTTTTTTCCAAAATTTACGGATCTGTTCGACTCTGGTCGGTCGGACATACAGCAATGTGTTCGACTCACGATAGTCGAACACCTTGCTTACTGTTCGACCTGTTTCAGTCGAACAGTACAGATTTGTTCGACCTGTTATGGTCGAACAGTGTGGGTTAGTTCGACATATAGGGACCGAACAATACAATTTAAAAAATATTTCTTTAAGCCATGTTATTTTGGTGGAACTTGTAGGAAAGCAAACTAGTAGGAGGGAAACGACTCATGCTTCAGCTAGGAGACGTCGGGCTGAAGAGGAGGAACTTGCACGTCTTCAACAACAAGCACTTGTTGCTTCGACTCAAACGGCCGACCAAGAGCAGGAGCAAGAACGCCACACTGATGAAGAACGCCACACTGATGAAGAGCGCCACACTGATGAAGAGCGCCAAACTGATGAAGAAGAGGATGAGGATCCTGACATTTTGACAGGGCCTTGTCCCGGTGGACCCGAAGATCCACAACTTATTCCAAGTTTCAAGACACATGTGGCGTACGAGATTTGGAATGGCATTGAGAGGGACGTGTTAAGGTGTTGGTGCCACACAACCAAGCTGTACGCATGGAAGTTGGAAGGTAACATAAATCCTGTCCTTCAAAATTCTCGTATAGCCAACATAAGGTCGTTTTCGTACAAGACGCCAAATAAGAATCTAATTTGTGCGTTTGTTGAGCGTTGGCAACCGGAGACCAACACATTTCACATGCCGTTCGGAGAGATGACAATTACATTAGATGATGTTTTTTGTCTTACCGGACTACCGGTAAGTGGCTTACCGGTGGTGGAACCAGTGTCAGCAAGGGGACCGGAGGACCCTAAGAAGATTCGTAGATTGTTGGGGGTGTCAGAAATTGAGGCACAGGATGAGCTATTGAGTCAAAGAGGTAGCTCGGTCCGGATGGAGTGGCTCCGGGCTAGATTTGAGTCGGATGTGAGTAGCACGGATTCGTCGAAAAGAAGACGTGCTGCCCGTGCGTACTTATGGTATGTGCTTGGATGCACCATTTTTGCTGACAAAAGTGGGACACGGGTTGACACAAAAATTCTAGCCCTTCTGGAGAATGTCAACAACGTCGATGACTACGCTTGGGGAGCAGCTGCTTTAGCTTTCTTGTATCGACAGCTTGGAGTAGCATTTCGGAGTGGGGTGCGGCAAATTTGTGGATACCTGACTTTACTGGAGGTAACTATATCTCCTACTTATATGTTTTAATTTAATGTTATACATCCGACCAATATGCTTCATATATATTTTTTTTTTGTAGGCCTGGATCTTCGAGTACTTTCCGTTCACGAGGCCTACCCATAACGTCAATTATCGGATGGGGGAACCACTTGCTATGAGGTGGGCCAATAGGCCCCATGCTGGAGGAGGTACCAACCTGATCTCATCCATCAGGGAGGTATTGGACAATCTTCAAGTCCACAATGTGAGTGTAATTTCGCTTAAATTTTTACTGTCGCTATATATGTGTTCTATAATTGCTTAAATTTTTATTGTAGGTGAATTGGACACCCTATAACGGGATGAGGGACACTTTTCCTCGGGACGAGGTGACTTTTTTTCATGGATGTATACGTGCATTTGACAATGTAGAGCCATATCATCCCGACCGTGTCCTTCGACAATTTGGACTACGGCAGAAAGTTCCTTATCCTCCGTTGTTTCCAAATGAGGTTCGACGGGGAAACACGAGCCAGAAGTACAAGCTGGCGTTCCATGTTCTAGGAGGCTACTTCCAATACTGGCGCAGCCATGTACTGTCTGCCGAAGCCCGTGGGGGAACTGCAAACCCTGCATGGGAGTGTTCACCTGATTATATGGACTGGTACAAAAAGTTTTCACATCCTATTGTCCAGAATCCGGAGAACGTCTCTAGTGCTGCGGGGACTACATCTACACAGACAGGGCCACAACCATGGGACATGATTGGGAATGCTTTGGGATATCTGGAACCAGTCTACCAGACATGGATCTCAAACCGAGAGGCGCTAGACATTCCGACCTATGAGACGGCAATGATCGGAGCATATCGAGCATTGAAGCTACAGTCTCCAGAGGAACCTGAATCTTCAACGAGGGAGACTGGTAGACGTAGGCGACGTAGATCGTAGATTTGTGATATCTTGTTTTGTGATATTTTGTGATATACTCGAATGCGTCATCGACGCTAGATATCTTGTTATGTTTTGTGATATTTTGTGATATACTCGAATGCGTCATCGACGCTAGATATCTTGTTATGTTTTGTGATATTTTGTGATATACTCGAATGCGTCATCGACGCTAGATATCTTGTTATGTTTTGTGATATTTTGTGATATACTCGAATGCGTCATCGACGCTAGATATCTTGTCTTGTGAATTGCCTGTACCAGTGCTGTTCGGCAAACATATGTCGAACAATTGCATACTGTTCGACCATAACAGGTCGAACAGTTCAATAATGTTCGACCATAACAGGTCGAACAGTTCAATAATGTTCGACATATACAGGTCGAACATATGTATACTGTTCGACTTATACAGGTCGAACAGCTCAATAATGTTCGACATATACAGGTCGAACATATGTACACTGTTCGACTTATACAGGTCGAACAGTTCAATAATGTTCGACATATACAGGTCGAACATATGTACACTGTTCGCCATTCCCAGGTCGAACAGTTCAATAATGTTCGACATATACAGGTCGAACATATGTACACTGTTCGACTTTTACAGGTCGAACAGTTCAATAATGTTCGACATATACAGGTCGATCATATGTACACTGTTCGAATTTTCCAGGTCGAACAGTACATGTTTTAACATATGCAACATACGTTCAAACGTCCCACAAAATATTAGCACAAATTCATTATAAATTTCTCAAAATACGAGCCACAGTTCATTATACGTTCAAATGTCCCACAAAATATTAGCACAAGTTCATTATACGTTCAAACGTTCCATTACAATTAATTAATGAGCTTGAAGCAAATTCAATTCAATATAATCGGTGAAGCCGCGACTTGTACGGGAAAAGTTGCACGATACTTCTGCAACCGATGCTCCAAAATTTTGCCCCAACCAGATGCACACGGAAGACGCAAAGTAGACCAACTGCTGACAACGGGTGGTAATATTGCGTCTTCGGACAAATTGACCTACATACAGATGGATTGAAACATATTAGATAATAGTTGTTGTATACACAAAAAATACACATTAGGAGAAAAACATTACCACTATGAAATGATTATTGTTAACAAAAGCCATACAGATTAGCCGAGGGTTCGTCGGAACTTCTGTCACCATAGGAAGAAACGTAGCGCTCTCCAGCTCATGAATGTGGACAAACGCCATGTTGTACGCCGATGCCGCCAACAAATAATTATCGGGATATCTCCACCAGTAGTTACTGTCCATAACCGGAGCTGAGAAGTAATTCAAAGATTCAAGTAATTGTGCGGGAGAGCCCTTACTCAAGTAACACTTGCCGTATAAATCGACCCTCGATGACAACTCTTGCATGAGGTCATTACGTACTTTTGCCCATGACTCCTCCCCCAACCCTACTGCATGGGCTACGCATCGGAAACCACAATGTCCATCCCCAAGAACGTCTACCACACTCGACACGTACGAATGAAATCGAGGTGGAATCTTCTCCAGATATGCAATAAGGGTGTCATTGCGCAATGACTTACGTTTATCCGGTACCTTCTTCCTTCGAATAGAAGTAAACATTGGTTTTGCCGACGGGGGTCCACCGACAATTAAAGTTTGCTCCAACGGTAAACAACTATCGTGAGCGGCTTCAACTATTTCAAATTTGCTTCGCTCACGTTTCGTCGAGTTTGTATTGTGTGTTTTTTTCTTGTTTGGCCTACCACGAGGTCGAGTGTTGACAACCGGTTCGAGCAACAAAGACGTTGAAGGAACTGATATCTCCCGGAGTCTTTTAAGCAATAAGAGCCTTTGGGAATCATTAGCCACATCAAACATATGGTTAATATTATCCATGGTCTCAACCCAACGACTTCGGATATCTTCATCATGTACTTTGTCTGTTTTGGCAGGTTCACAATCGAGCTTTCTCCAGTATTTGTCAACCATATCAAGCTGGATGTATTGTCCATCCCGTTTTAGCTGTGCAAGCTCATGATAATAATACTTTTCCGACTCCAACTTTCCCAATAAGTATTGCATTTGGGATAGCCCTCCATGCTCGGCAAGTCTATGCTTATGACGAGCATTATAAATTGTCTTCAATGTCGATTCATTCTCCCCAAAGGATTCCTTCAACGTGCTCAATATATCTTTTGGCCTTGTATTATTTTTCGTCAAATCTTTGACGAGTTGGTCTTCGGCTGCTGTTAGTCGACCAACATAGGAGTGCCCAACCAAATTTCGACCATTGGGTGATTATGTGTGCCGCACATAACCTTAAGTGACCATTGCCCAACATCATTGCATTGTACTCCTTTCAACTGAAACGGACAATCACATTTTTTCGTGCCCGTAAGCCGTTCAGGTCTTCGCTTCTTCGCAATATTAGCCAAATTTGCTTCATCAACTTTTACCTTCCGTCGCACATATTTACCCTCTCGCTCGCAACCCAGGATTACTCGAGCTCGTCTTCCTTCTCCTTTATCCGACCGTTTAACCAAAACTACTATATTATGAAGGTTTCCTATCGATCGTACCCAATTCACCAATGACTCTCGACTAACAAATAATTGATCAGTTTGAAATTCTTCAGTGAAATCAAGTTGTTGTTCGTACATCGGGTGCGTGACAATACTCATCTCAGTGTTAACCGCAATGTCATCTGAAGTGTTTTCCTATGAAGATAAATACAAATATCGGATTAGGTTGGAAAATAAAATTTTTAAATTTAACTCAAAAAAAGTACTGTTCGACCGACATATTCCGGATAAATCCACACTGTTCGACAAGTACAGGTCGGACAGTTCAAAAAACGTTCGACCTCCCCTCGTCGAACAGTGTAGACTTGTCCGACTTGTTATGGTCGAACAGTCCGCGAATTTTGTTTTTTTCTGAAAATCGAAACAGCCGAATCAATACTTGAAAAAAAACATTGGTAGGACTTACATTGGGTACGGGAGATCTTCTATCATTACTTTGGCCCTCCATTGTAATTTCTTCAAGCTTCAAATAATGTCTTCTAGGGTTTTTGAATTAGTTATTGAAGGGGTGGGGTTAGTGAAGGGGTGGGGTCCTATGGCTGTTTGGGTTTGGGTAGAATTAGAAATAGGAAAAGGATAAAACAGTCCTTTCATAATACAACTTAAGTTATGAAAAGAAATTGGGGTCAACTTAGAAATAGATGGGGTGTCAATAGTCGGACCCTAAGCTAAAAGCCTAAGGGAGTAGCGGTTATGGGGTGTTTTTAGAGTAGCGGAAATGAACGGTAATGAGCAGTCCGGTTTTTGGTGGTTTTAAGTAGCGGTTTTTAAACCACTCCAATTCATGCTTGGTAATTCATTAACCAGCGGTTTATGAAATAATAAAATTACATTTATGTCCATATATAAATAAAAGTTATTCATGATAAAATATGGATTTATGAACGTGAAGGTAACCCCTGCATCAAAAAAGCATTTCATGCATTCTCATCGCCAAATGTTTGTATAGTGAAGATGATTCGATGAAGACAATATAATAGCATCTTCAGTTATTCTCATATTCTTCAACATCCACTAGCACAACAAATAAAATGACATTCACTAGTACAACAATTAAATTTATAATAAAAATAAAATCTCAAATTAGACTAGTATAAAATTTTCAAGACCAAAAATGTCGCAATATCAAGTAAAACTCAAGTTAGAGGCCTAATTAATTTGCCGCATCTTGAAGCATCTTCATTAAGACACCTTTACGATGGTGCAACAACCATAAACATGGGAAGAAAGATGGGTAGTTAATAACGTCAAAGAGAAAAAAATTTAGAAAGGTGAAGAATTGTTAATAAACGAGAAGTAGCAGTGGTTGATAAACATCAAAGAGAAACAAAAGGGAAGAATTGTTAATAAACGTTGAAGAGAAACACATGAAACCATGTAGAGAAGAATTGTGTCTAACCGGGAGCAGGGAAAGTAGCTGCGGGAAGTAGCAGTGGTTGCCGAGAAAAATAGCCACGAGAAGAAAGGAGGAAAAATAGGATTTATGCATTATTAGTTATATTTATATTATTTGGTGAGGATATAAACGGAATAAAATAACAAAGCCACCCAAAACCCACCGATTTGGGGTGTTTATAAAACCACCCAAAAATACGTTACACCGGTTTTGGAGGGTATTTGAGCCGACCAAAACCGGTGCCTCAAAAAAATTACCAAGCATGGGTTTTCATAAACGGTCGGCTTAAAAACACCTCAAAACCGGTGAAAACACTATTACCAAGCAGACCCTAAAAGTGGTTTGTTTGAAAACCTCAACTCTGTTTTTATTGGGTCTGCTTCGCCGTACGACTACCATGTTTGGTTCGCAGTATCAGGACCTTGAGAAAGGAAATTTATTTTCTGTGTCTGGAAGCCAAATGAAAGGAGCATGAAAGAAAAATGGTTCCCAAAGGAAAGGAAAATAGGAGGAAAATGATTCCCCCACCCACCCCAAGGATTCACTTCCTCTCCCAATTTTCATGTCCTTTCCAAACACCGAAAAGAAAAATTGATGAGAATTGCAATTTTACAAAGGAGAGGAAAGAGCAAAGACTTGATTTCATTTCCTTTCCTTTCCTTGAACCAAACGAGAGTTGAAAACTTTTAGTTTCCCTATAGTTTCCATGAACTAGGATATGTATGTTTCCAAACAGTGTTTGCTTGAAACTAGAACATAAAAGTATAGATTGTTACTATTAAATAATACAAAAAAGGACAACATTAAAGTCCAAGTATTGTAGGCTGAAAAAAAACAAGCAAATAAATTAATAATCTTAAATAGGCTGTAAAGAGTTTATGCGACTTTTTATGGTTTGGAGAGGAAACTATTTAGGTAGTAGTTTCTATTGATGTGGCATGGACTTTCTAAAATCAGTTTTTGGATGCCGAACAACACTGCGAATAGGATGAGCATTCGGTTCATTCGATTTCAATCGAACAAAAATAGTCAAAACTGAATAAACCGAAATTCTAAAAATCCAAATCGAAATCGAACCGAAATTAGCCATAAGTTAAACCGAACCGATATAATTGATTCAGTTTGTTCGATTGTGCTATTTTTATCGTTTAATGGGCCAGCCCCAAAGTTAGGATTACGATTAAATAATATTAAAAAAATATAATTTCAATACATACAATTGTTGTATTTCAAAGTTGCACTAGTTATTAAATTATCAAAGTTGGGTTTCTGAAAACATACATAGAATTGTTATTTTCAATATATATATATATATATATATATATATATATATAGAGAGAGAGAGAGAGAGAGAGAGAGAGAGAGAGAGAGAGAGAGAGAGAGTTGAGGGTATTTACATCTATAAGTCTTATTTGGTTTTTGGTTTTGGAGCGAAACCGAAACAAAAAACCGAAACAAAATAAGATTTTTTTTTAGTATTTTCAAAACCGAATTCGAACTGATTTTTTTTCAAACCGAACTGAATTTCTTATGTGGTTCAGTTTAGTTCGGTTCTCGATCCAAAACCGAATAATGCTCACCCCTAAATGAGGATTAGTTTCCTACCTCCCTTCTTACTTTCATGTTGCTAAACAGACCTTAGGGCATGTTTGACAACCGAAACTTAGTTTCTTATGTGTTTCTAGAAATTGAAGAAAGTAGGTTTCCTACCTAAAAATATTATTTGTTTTCTATAAACTAGAATAGAAAAACTAGAGCAACATTATGCCATGTCAATATTAAAATAGTATAAACGTGGACCATATTTATTAGTTTGGACCATTTTGTAAATAAATAATATTAATAAATATGGTCCCTACTGATTTCCCGAGTTTCCACCATTTTGGATGTAAACTAGGTGAGCATGTAATTTCCATTTATGTTTATGTGGAGAAAGTTTTGAAACTTCTCTACAAACAGCATATCAACTGAAAACTAGGAGGATGTTCTACTAGTTTCCTAGTTTCCATGCTACTTTCGAGTAGCCAATTAGGCCCTTAAAGGATTAAGTATTACTAATGCTGATCAAAAGTTATTGACCAGACATGTTAAGTAACTACATGCTGAAATGTGTAAATAAAAAGTGTTACAATATAAATATATAACCCTCAACCATAGTTACAACTTTTGAGACCATAGTTTTGGTGTAGTGGTATGGACTAACATGGTATTCGGAGCAACCCAATTTCAAATGTTCTATGACGCACATTTTAAGCGAATTTTATTAAAAAAAAAATATATACAGATGTGAGAATCCAACTTTAGGACTTTATTGAGTATATAAATGGATCATCGACTTGTGGGGACTTGATAGAATATAAATATATAATCCTCAATACAACCATACAGTTTAAGGCAACATACATTGGTAAAACATATTTTCTTATTTGAATGCATAGATGTCCAAACTTTAGGACTTCAGTGGGTATATAAGTTTAGAGTTGTTTTAATCATGTGCTCTAAACACTATTATTTGAATTTGCAATCAAGTGGAGAAAGAGGACATACAATAATTTTCAGCGTGATGATGTGAAAGATGTAATTGGAAATATTAGAAAAGGGAGAAAACAGGAAATACAATTGGGTAAGTGGCCATTGGAAGGTATCTGCATATACTTTGTAGTAAAGTATCATAATCATGCTTAAAAATTTGAAGGTATAGTTCTACTTCTATTAATTGGGAGATTGGCATGATCACTTTGGGTAATGTTGATTTTCTAGTATTTAGTCCAATTTATAGAAAATTAAACCTAACCCAACTTGCTAACCTTGTAATGGACTCTAGGCTAGTTTTATATTTATAGTTTAGGTGTTGTAATCAGGAGTACAATTAGGGTTCGAAATCAAGTTAACAACTTGCTCCGGAAACTGGATGGAATTGACTTAGCTATTGAACCATGCTCTACAGCTGACTCCACTCTTAAAAAGTTTTGGATTATGGGTTGCAATTTTGTATAATGAGGAATGAGACAATGAGATGCAATTTGGATGGAAGAAAACATGATTCTTTCCATGGGAAATGGTATTCATAATTAAGAGCTTTTTTTTTTTTTTTATTGAAATATATGATCTTTAAAGTCTCTCTCTCGAAATTCTTATAGGAATACATAATAATGAAGATAGACACATCTTTCTTCTAATACATAGTGAAAGCATAAGTAGGACCCTTGAAGTTATACTGGATTACTCTCTCTCAAAGGATATCAAAAGGGGGATTGTGATGTGTGATAAGTCGTAAAGAAATTTCTAGGCGTAGTTTCCTAAAGAGAGAGGTGAGGACGAATAGCAAGATTGAGGAAGGGCCATGCAATCTTCTCATTAGTGGGAGACTCGCGACACTGGTATACCCTTTTTTATTATTATTTACTTAATGTAATGCATACATTCCATTATATGTTATCCACATCATGGATCCATCGGTTTTATTGTACTCCAGCCAGACTATATGTCTAAACTCGAATATTTTTTATTGGTGGAAATGGATACTTATTTCTTACTGATCTTTGTAATTTGGAATTTCAGTTTCATCCGGGAAAAACGTTGGACTGGGGAAGGACCATACAATCTTCTCATTGATTGATGGCCTAGTGAAATTTGAAAAATATGGACCAGACAAGAAGGTGGTCCACCAGGAACCCTCTCATTAAACTCTTGGTTGTACTTCCCGACCCTACTCTGACATATATAGTTCCCCATTGTGCAACAGATAAGCGTTTACCCCCGCGTCGAGCAGCCAGAGAATCCCAACAGTTTCAAGGCGAGGAGAAGGGAGTACTTCCGTCTCCAACGCGAGCGCAAGAAGGCAAGAGTTCTTGCAAGAAAGGAAGGGATTGTTTCTCCGCAGCTTGTTTTGGCTTCGTCTGAGGAGGTCTCGGCAGCAAAACTCATGTTTGTTGACCCGTGGGAGGTCCTGGGTTCGAGTTCCCTCTTGGGCGCCGGCTGGGTGGCTATATGTCACAAACATGCCAATCCTGCTTGGATGGAGGAGGGGTTCCCTGTCGAGCACTCTGGGTTGTAGACCTCCCTCCGCGGGGGAACGCTCCATGTTGAGCACTCTGGATTGTAGACCCCTCTCCGCTTGGATTGGCTGGGTGGCCGTGCCACGAGTCTGAGGGAGCCAAGTAGGCCACCCAAAAAAAAAAACCACTCCTGTTCGTTGATATTTTAATGGAAAATTTCCTTCCAAGGTACTGCTTATCTCATTTTACTGTATAATGTGTGTAGATCTGAAAGTGCAATTTCAATATGAGAGAAGTTCCTTTTCTTGCTTCTTCTGATCTCATTTTTATTCTTCTTTCTTTTTGTCTATAAATGTCAGTTTGAAAGGGTTATTAGATAGAGCTTTGCTATGCCTACAACCAAAGTTACAACCCCTTACAACTTTGACACGTGTCGGACTTCGATTGGAGGAGGGAGAGAAGTGGTGGGACCGGATGGAGCCCATGTAGCAGGGGGGGTGAGAGTGGTGATGGGACCCGGTGGGACCCATGTGTAAGGGGTAGGAGAGAGTGGTTGTAAGAAAGTTGTAAAAATTTGGTAGTAAACTTAGCATTTTCCTATTAGATATGGTATGACCTACTTGGTCTAACCTACAGTACTTTGCCATGAATGTGATTGCATCTATTATGGCCAAAGGCTCTCATGAATCCTTTCCTGGAAAAGGTAAATGATCCCAAGTACTATTGCATTTTCCTCTACATCTAACCACAATTTGTCCAAGGTAAAAGAAGAAGAACAATGTTACGATGCCGCAAAAGCGGACCGCCCAATGGGCCCGCAGGCTGCGTGATTAGGGCTGCAGTCGAGCCGAGCCGTAAGCTTGAGCTTGGCTTGACTAGAATTATTCGAGCTCGAGCTTGATAAGTTTTTTATTTTGAAGCTTGAGCTTGTTTATATTAAGCTTGAGCTTGGCTTGGTTTGAGCTTGAGCTTGGCTTGATAAGGAAGCTTGATTCAAGCTTGATAAACAAGTTCGATAAGTTTGAAATCTAGCTTGTCGCTCAACTTTATTTCAATCTCATTAAGCTTGATTTCAAGCTTAACGAGCTTGATTTCAAGCTAGTTAGGTTTGAATTCAACTATCTAAAATATTAACAATTTATTTATAAAAATTTAATTTAAAAAAGTTCCTTAATATCACTTATTATAAGGACATAAATATATAATACACACAACAATGTTGTTATATATATATATATATATATATATATATATATATATATATATATATATATATATATATATATTAGAATTCAACAAATTACAAACGAGCTTCTAAACAAGCTCCTAAACGAGCCAGCTCGCGAGCTCAATCGAGCCGAATACTTCTAAGCTTGAGCTTGGCTTGTTTATTAAACGAGCTCAAAAATAAAGTTTGAGCTTAGCTTGTTTGCTAAACGAACCGAGCTCAAACGAGCTTTTATCGAGCCGAGCTTCGAGCAGCTCGCGAACGGCTTGGCTCATTTGCAGCCCTACGCGTGATGGCCGCCCGATGGCGGTAGCGGGCCCACTACGGTAGGAAGGCAGCTGGTTTGCGGGCCAAATGGCAATCGGCTTTTGCGGGCCAAATATCGTTTCTGAAAGAAAAATATAAGCCCAAGTTGTGCAGCCACTACCCAAGTATAGGTTGGTCTACCTGTTGCCTACTGCCCCTCAATGGTAGATCCAAGAACTTTTACAATGAGTACCTTTGACCTTTAAGATGACGTGGCATTTGGATGAAGGTTCGGTATTTATAGGAATCTACTTCTCATTGCTTTCTCACGTGAAAGCAATTCAACATTTTCATACCTATGTTTGATTAGTTTAGAAATATACAACCAGAAAAATTCAATGTTTTCATTCCCATGAGATGAATAAGAATATTAATTTGTTTAATTTTTTTTTTTTACAAATATTATTTCATTATTTTATGATGCTACTATTTACTTAAAATCATCCGATGTCATTGTGGGTATTACCATCCAAAAAAAATGTAATAGACATTTTGGATCAACGTGAAGAGGTTCTTGTCAGTTCACTATCGGGTCATAAATTTTTTTTGCCAATTCTTTTTAGACTTTCTTTCCATGTGAAAGAACTTGGATATGATGGTAACGTCAGACTTGGATACATGAGCATGTTGCTGGTTTACCCTATAAAAGTATGGAGTGGTGCGCAAAAGGGGATGAGATACGTTTGTACCTAAATTTTATGTCCCAATCATGTCTCCTCTCACATAGAACTGTGGATTCCGCTAATTGTAGGTTCTACCAATTGTGAGTATTATTTTATTATAAAATCAATGAGACCTACAGTTGGAACAGAAAATTTGTAGACAACATATTCCAACCCACACAAAAGCCAAAAAGCCTGTGTAAGCATCTTGCTTTGTATTGGACATAAATATAAGTTTGCAGCCGCTTCAACTCTTTGTGAAAAATAAGCTCTATTGAATGCTCAGTGGCAGAGGGGAGAGCAGATTTGCTGTCCATGAAAACCAATCCCCAAATATGTCCTCTCTCTAATAGCTTATGGATCCCACCAAACCAAACTATGGGACCCACAAGCTATTAGAGAGAGACATATTTGGGGACTGATTTTTACGGACATCAAATCTGCTCTTCATAGGGGGTGCCTCACCATTGTGAAGGGTGAGAGCCCATGAGTCATGACCTCTCCTCTCATGTCAAATGTGCAAATACAATTTATACAGCCAACATTTACTATTCTACTCCATAAACATATCTACCACATATTTCATATGACAAGCCACGTACACTTCGGACACGGGCATGACACCGAGTCCATACAGTTCTCGGTGCTTCCTATATCTCTATTAGAATGGACAAAAGGAAGTATTAGCAGAGCACAACAGAGGATAGAAGTATAAATTTATCATCACAAGAAGCGAAATTTCAAACGGCATGTGTACCAAAGAAATAAATAAAATGGACTTACCATGTGATGGTGGTGAGCCTTGAATCTCCTCTCCTCCAATAAGATAATGACACGTGATCTTTGTTGATTCTTATTACGTTGTTCGCTGAAAAGAACAACAAACTCTTAATGAAGAACTATCATATCCATTCCATAAGTGCAAATTGCATGAAGCCAACTCATGATATTTCGAAAGCAATAAATGACAAAATCAGAATAGGGCTACGACAATACACCTCCACTAGAATGACAAAAGACATCTTTTGTTATCTTAGTGGATGCCTTTATTCTATCCATATGTATCTTGCCACTTGATCTGGTAATGATGCATGGCATAACCAATTATTTTTTAGTTTCGTTTTTTTTAAAACCACGTTTTTTCTATTGTTGTTGGTTGTTGGTTGATATTGGGCCGGATTTGAGTGAAAAAAACCACTCATTTATTCTTCTTCTTCTTAGTTGATTGTGGATGGATGAGCTTGAACAAGTCCAGGGGCGGCCCGGGGGAGGGGCAAACGGGACGTGGGTCCGGGGCACCAAAACCCAAGGGCCCCAAATAATTTTAAGAGTTTATATATATATATATATATATATATATATATATATATATATATATATATATATAATAAAAGAGTTGGTAAAAGAAAAAAATTTGCAATTACTTTTACATTAGTGAAAGTTTGTCTCTTCCGATTCCAGAGAAGAAATCTTCCAATTCCATAGGCGAATTGATGGCCAAAGATAAGTGTTCCTGAAAATTGTTAATTTTAATTCTCGTTTCCTTCTTTCTTTTACTTATAATTGAATCTCAAACTCCTATTTTTCTTTCAATTTATCCTTCATGACCTCTTCTACTATCCATAATTTTAAAATCTACTTAGAAATTTGAGGTTAAGAATTAGGATTTTACAATCGTTGAATTGACGTGAGTTGCAGCTAAGACAACAACAACTACTCACTGAAACGATGATGCAAGTTCCGTTGGACATACTCCAGATAATGAACTTGAGGTCTGAAATTCGAGTTTTAATGATGAACTTGATTGTTGGTGATACTAATAGCGACAATAACTTTAACAATCTTGAGTTGCACTGATAAATTATTGAATTTTGAGTAAACTGTTTTTCAATTTTTGCATAACATACTTTGGAATGTTGTATTACATAGTGGATTTTAACAAATATATGTGATAAGTTGATTTGGGGATTGTTGTATTTGGTATTTGGATTGATCTGAGGATTATTGGATTTGATATTTGGGTTGGATCATGTGCGGGGAACGAAATGTTCAGTACAAAGATGTCATTTTTATTATTCTAATTAACCATTACGGAAAAGCCAATTTGATATTTAGATTGATCTAGTTTTTAGATGTTGTTTAGTCGAATTTGAGTTGGAATGAGTTATGTTGTTTGATTATTCAATTATATAAAAAATGGTGCAAGAGTTTGTGTCTAGGAGTTTTTATTGATTTTGTATGATATTGTGTTTAAACGTGATCAAAACGCTTCTACTTAAATTTCTATGGTACAATTTTTTCAAGAGAAACGATGTTTTAATAATATCCTAAATGTAAAATGCACTCATGATAATGAAACAATGAATATTCTCCAAAAAAATCAACACTTTGTTTTCAATATATCCCAACAAGGGGCATCATTTTAGATTTCGTCCTGGGCATTAAAATACTCCGGGCCGGCCCTGAACAAGTCCATTACTCATTTTAAACACAGTGTTTAGGACAGTACGACAATGTCATGACTTTTTATTTTAAAAATTATTATCAACACTTAATAAATATTAAAAAAGTAATTTTTTGTATTGGAAAATATTATCAAGACTTAATACAAATACAAAAAAACCTTTTGTATTGAAAATTATTTTATTGGATCTTCATGACATTTTTTAATACAAAAAATTACTTTCTATAGGCTGTGTTTGATTGGGCTATTTTTCCATGGAAAATATTACCACCATAAATTTTCTACCAATTGTGTAGTGTTTGATACCTTATTTTTCCATGAAATTATTTTCCAAAAAACTATCATTTTCCATATATTTTTTTCTAAAATGGTGGAAAATGAAATTTGTCCTACCCATAGGAAAATATCATTTTCCATGGAAAATAACTATTCCGTGGAAAATAATGACAATCAAACACCCAAATTAATTTTCCATGGAAAATTTTAAAATTCCATGGATTTTTTTCCTAGGAAAATAATTCCATGGAATTAATTTCTTTTCCACGTATTTTTCACCTTGCAATCAAACACCTTGCGTTTGATTGCAAGGTGAAAAATATGTGGAAAAGAAATTAATTCCATGAAATTATTTTCCTAGGAAAAAAAATTTCATAAAATTTTAAAAAAATTTCATGAAAAACTTAGTTTGGGTGTTTGATTGCCCTTATTTTTCACAAAAAATAGTTATTTTTCATGGAAAATTATATTTTTCTATGGGTTGGACAAGTTTCATTTTCCACCAAGAAAATATAGAAAATGATAGTTTTTTGGAAAATAATTCCATGGAAAATATAAGCTATCAAACACTACAATTGGTGAAAATTTTGTGATGGAAATATTTTCCATGGAAAAAAAAAGCCCAATCAAACACAGCAAAGTAAAAAAAAAAAAAGTTATGTATTAATTACCTTAACATGTGCTAGGACACATGTTAACAAAACCCAACTGTTATAAACCAACATTCATAATGTATTTATGAAATATCACCATTTAACCCAATCCTTTTTCTTTTTATTTTTGCAAAAGCCCAATCCAAATTGATTCACATAAGTAAAGACTTTGAAAACACTTTGATTTTCATATATATATATATATATATATATATATATATATATATATATATATATATGGAAGCGGATCAAAAGCCCCCCTTAGAAAGCCCCCCAAAAACCCCCCTCACTCTAATCCGTAATTTAATGTTAATATTAATGTTAATGTTAATATTAACATTAAATACTAAAATTAACATTAAACTTAACATTAAAATTAATATTAACATTAACATTAACATTAATATATAAAAAAAAATTTAAAAAAATTAATATTAACATTAATATTAATATTAATATTAACATTAACATTAATATTAACATTAATATTACGAATTAGAGTGAAGGGGGTTTTTGGAGGGCTTTCTAAGGGGGGCTTTTGATCCGCTCCCTATATATATATATATATATATATATATATATATGAAATTATTTCTTTGATGTCAAGCCCAGTCAAGTACTAATTAATTTATAGAATGAATCCTTTGATGTCAAGCCCAGTCAAGTAAATTAAATAAATATGTGCTCTTGATATTGTTCAATTGCCGCAAAAAAGCAAGTAAATTATCGTCCTTCATAAATGAAAACAAATGGAAATAACGAGTTCGTTATTGCAAATAGTGGAGACGGAAAGAGGCAGAGATAACATTAAGCAAAGTCGCAAGCTTTCATAAAAGAAACTTAAACATAAGAAGAGGTTATCACCAATAAATACACCTTTCTTCTGAGCTTCTTAGCATCAGAACCAAAACCTAGAAGAAAATGAATATGTGACATGCGACTTGCCACTTGTGACTATTAACCTCAAATCTCACATCAAAGAAGAAACAAAGATCCACTTGTAGCATCAAAACTTATAACTGGGATGCCAGTAAAATTTCCTGACTGAACAAAGATGGCTTTCTGACAGTATATTTTTTCTTTCAAAGTTCACCTGGGAGGTGGGGGAGGGACATGAGATTTTGCCATCCCAACCCATGCGACAACTGCAACTGCGAGAATTACCCACCCGAGTACATCGTACTTCAGATCACTGCTCGTCTTCTTCTTCTTCTTGGAGACCTACAATTACATGGTTTGCAACATTGAAGTCTTTCAAAGCACATCAAAGAAAACTTGTACATAAATGGTTTCTAAAAGATAACATGAACATACATTTGTTGTAGTAGTTCAGATGGAAAATTTGATTTTGGACTTAGTTTAATAACTCTATATCATAATCTATCATTGTAAGGAAGTGTTAAACTCATATGAAGCATAGGTAAAGATACCAGCATCGAGTATGACACTAATATATATATATATACTAGTCATAACCCGTGCCCATATGGCATGGTTCATTTAAGGTATTCCCCCTCAAAATCTTGGACCCCCAATTTTAAACAAACAATAATAATTATGAGGCCCCCACTCTCAATAATGCTCATCCACAACCATTATGAGTGCAAACCCCACTCTTTGGATTCCCCATAAAATCCCACTCTTAATAATGCTCATTCCCCATAAAATCACACTCTCAATAATGCTCATCCACAACCATTATGAGTGCAAACCCCACTATTTGGATTCCCATAAAATCCCACAACCGTTGATTCACCAAGATTAAATCTCAACCACTCTTTATCTTGGCACAGTCAGCCCTAGGATTCAAAAACCTTTGTGTTTTGTATAATATATATATATATATATATATATATATATATATATATAGAGAGAGAGAGAGAGAGAGAGAGAGAGAGACCAAAGAATAGTAATGCATCTTCATGACTTCATTAGTAAAACTAACGAGTCTAAATTTTTTTCACGAGTCATCAAACAACAACAACAACAAAGCCTTTAACCTATTTTTTGGGGGGGGTCAGCTGTTTGAATTCTTCGTTTCCATTTGGTTTTGTTTAGGGCCATGTCCTATCTAACACTAACAAAAAATCATATCCTTCTATAAAATTTCAGTCCTTTTTGGCCTACCCTTAATCCTAGTGGCTCCTTTAAGTGCTATCTTATCAATCGTTCTTACATGAACATCAATTGG